>JACVBY030000539.1:891446-1121446 GCA_017589505.3 Metroxylon sagu
ATTGTTCAATCAATTTATAGAATAAAATTACAAATAGCCGACTTCCAAACCTTGCTTCTATTTACTAAATATCTATTAGCTAATATGAAATAATTTAGGATAAATCCTATATGATCCTTGTTATAATACTATATGTATTTTTCCAAGCCCCTTATATGCAAGTATAAGGATCAACATTAGGTTTCTTGGTTTTTAGGGATGTACTAGCTATCTATACGAAGTAACACAAATTGATGACCGGCCTTAAGTGGATTAGGCTATAAGGTCTAATTTCTATTGACCAACTACATATAACATGTGGTTTATCGTGCTAATTCTTTTTAATTTTTAATTTTTTCTATCTTCAATAACCGTATGTATTAAGAAGATAATTGTGTGCATCCTTTTCTTTATTATGTGTAGTAAGAAGATTATTATATACAATGTGAAGATAATTGTATGCAAAGAGATTATACTGTTAAAGGGACCGTATATTAAAAAAACTTTATAGGATGGATTGATTCTTATAGTTTCAATCAATGGAGAGTTTTTTTTTTAAGATGTGATCGATGAAAGGATTGCTAGGTAATTTCTCTATAAAATATTGCTTTGGCTTTATAATTTGGTTTATGAGAGGTTTGATCCATTCTTTGCATTAGTTAAAGCAAACTCCACTCTGGTCTGGCCTAGTTGGTTCTCACTTCATTAGAGGCAGATCTAGTTGGTCCTCAATGGTCAGTGGCCCGGAACTATTTACAGCTCATGTAGGGCCATCAAGGCCTAGTTGTGGCCTCCCTTGGATTGCTCTATTTAACTCCTTGAGTATGTGCAATTATTGCAGCTTTTCTTGCTCAAAAGTTTGTACGGATGATCTATAGGATTTCATGAGAAGAATTGATCCTTTCGTCAGATCAGTATGAGAATGATTGAGGTAGCTTTATGAACATTTTTGGATTAAGAATAATCTTGGAATATATTGTGAACCTTTGCAAGTGGCATAGAACCACCTATTTGTCTAGATTCTACCACATCAGCTATCTTTCTTTTTGTTATTAAATAATAAAGGACCATTAGATCTATATATCCACGGAGGCAAGAACTTTGCACAAGTGTTCTCTCTCATGACCTCTCTCTTATGGCGTGTCTTGCTTCAATTTTGCACAAGTGTGTGGAGTAGATGAGGTTGTGGTTCACATCACAAGTTGGTCGAATTCACCAACTTGTCCCTGTTGATTTAGATCAACATTGGCAACAATATAAGGGAATCTACCAGACCTAGAAGATAAATGGATAACTATAGCTCTACTCTCATAGAATCTGTGTTTGGACGGGATATGGTGACTGTGACTTTGATCAACTGGTTTGAGGACACATTTGAGGCAGAAACAAAAGTGAGCATGACTCATAGAATCTGTGTATTGTATGGGATGGGATATAGTGATTGTGACTTCGATCAACACATTTGAGGCTGAAAGAAAAGTCAGCATGTAACGCGGTCCTAAAAACTTGAGTGAAAGTTAATTGATAGTAAATAAACTAGAGCTATAAGCACTTTAAACTTTTTTTTTTCAATCCGATGTGTGACTATTTTTGAGGTTTTATAATCTTTCTTCACGCCATAAGTTTGTCAGAATCTATCTCGAATTAGGTCGCTGGTGTTGCAAAGGTAATTGTACGCCATAGCAAGATTCTACTATCGTTCCATAATAGTCCTTTCTTTTTGCCCATCAACTTTCGCATATTCGGATCGGCTTTGATACTATTGTAATACTCTAAGTCCAGCTACTAATTCAATTAATCCATTAGTAGGTCAAAATCATGTAGCCTTAAAAATTCGAATGGAAATTAATTGTTAGTAGGTGAATTTGAGTTATAAGTATTTCAAATTTTTCTTTCTCATCCAATATACAATAATTTTTAGGGTATTATAGAGCATCAAGGTTATGTCTCAAGTTCAATGAGCTAGTAGCATCATGTTAACACCTTTAAAATCATTTCAAAACTAGGATGGGAAGAAACCAAAGTTGAAACCAAGGTCCTACACCATTATTGTTTGATGTAGTATAAGCAGCAGCTTAAAGATGCTAGTGGATTCATGAGTGGAAACTTAAACAATTAAATATTTATCTTTTTACTTATATCGTAATGAGCTCGTGAGTGAATAAGATTCAGAAATTTTCACTAATTTTTTTTTAAAAAAAAATTCATTAGACGCTTGAATAATTCTAGTATATATACTTTTTTTTACCATGGAGTCCTATTCTTATTATAATTTTGTACTGATTTAATGCTTAATTAAGGTTACAGTCATGATTTGTATATTCTCCTAATTCATTCTAAAAAAATAGCTTTTGAGATATTAATAAAAAATTATTTTTACAAGAACTTCTTTCATCAACGAAGAAATAATTAAGATTACTTCAGTTTTACATATTTAATCTTTGAGTTCAATTTTTGTTAATCAATTCATTCTTTATTCTTCATATTGCATCATTACCAACCTCAAATGACTTTATAATCATATATATTGGGTCTAGCTTATAACTATTGGCTTTCCAAAAGCAGGCTGTTGGGATTATCTAGTTAAATTAGCTATTGGATTCAATGGTTGCTTTAAGGGACAAAATAAAAATTATAAAAACATAAATGTCTTTATCAATCAAACCAAATTTTATCTTTTTTTTTTCTTCTTCTTTTTTAAACCCTCTGCCTTTCGCTATCTTCTTTGTTCATGTGATAAAATTGCTTTTAGTTTAATAAAAGCAAGAGTTCAATATTAGGTTATCATTTATATTTATAGACATGAGATTACTTATTTATCAATTAGTATTTTAAGTACTTTTTCTTTATTTATATAACTCACGGAGCAGTGATAAGAAATAATGCATTATATTAAAAAAAGAAATACATTCTAATTGGTTATTTAACACTTTAATAACAACTGCTACAATAGTTTAATCAGACACTTTGATAAAAGTAGTTAATATCTAACAATTGTCAGCCCTCAACTATCGACTATACCATTAGTTGACTTTTAATAGCTAATCCAAACATGCTCTTAGGCTTTGTTGTTATTATTATTGTTGTTGTTTGGTATAGCCATTAAGGGCCAACTTATAGAAATAACTGGCTGTTGGGGATTAGCTACCTATGTTAGTTGTTGACCTCCAACAACTGCACTAAATTAGGTACATGCCCATGTGATGCATGGATGCTATAACTTTATATAATTTCTTTGATTTTATTTTATTAAATTTAAATTTTAAAATTATTTTTATATAAAAATATAAAAAAAGATAAATAATATAGATATATGTTGGATTAAATTATTTTCAAATTTCATAAAAAATTAATTGATTTGAAAGTATAGATTAAAAAATAGATGAAATATTTTCTTAAAAATATTTTTAACTATGAATTAGGCAAATGTCCATGCCTCGCAAGGGCCTGATATGATTAATAAGATAAATAAAAATAGAGATTTATATAATTTTTTAACTTTATATTATTTAATTTAAATTTTGAAATTTAAAATTAAAGAGAAGATAAATGAAAAATGTATTAGATTTAAGTTTATATGAAACTTTCATATTATTCTCGCTTAAGTTCGTAATGGTTTGAAATACACAATAATAAAATGATAGTTATACTTTTCTAAGGTCTTACTATTTTTTTAATTTTTTCTTCATTACGTCAAAAAAAATCTTGATTTCATTTTTTTTGCTATTAGAAAAGGAACAGAGAAAGAAAAGAGTCGGCTTCTTTTCCTATTGAAAAAAAACCTTCAATAAAAAAAAAACATAAGTTAATATCAAAAGAAAAAGAAAAGCTCTGGCTTTCTTTCCAATTTAAAAAAGACTTTCCTGAAAAAAAAAAGAAGAAAAAAAAAAGGCAAACATGAGTTGATAGCTTAAAGTTAAAAAGAAGGAAAGGAAAAAGAAAAAAGAGGCTTCCTTTCTAATGGAAAAAAAACCTTCATGAAAAAAAGAAAGTGATGCATGATTTGGAAAGAAAAAATGAAACTCATGGACAACTGAAAAGGAAGTTAATAGCTTGATGTAAAAAAAAAAAGAAAAAAGAAAAAGAAAAAAAAATAGTTTTCTTCTCAAAGAAAAAAAAAAGTAGTTTTCTTCCCACTTTAAAAAAAAAAACTTTCATAAAAAAAAAAGAAAAAAAAGAAAAAGAGGCTTCCTTTCCACTTGAGAAAAAAAGGAAATCATCAGAATCAAACCTAATCAATATGAAAATTTAATACACTATGATACCACCACACAAAATACAATACGAAAAAAAAAATTTATATTAAAACTCATTTAATGCAGACATACACGTAACAAGGAGAGAAAAAGGCTGAGAACTCTCAGCTTTAATATATTATACTAGCAGTATACCTATGCAATATTGCATGGATTGTCTTTTAAAAAAAAATCTAAATTAATTTCCATCTTTAATTTTTTACAAAAATTGGAGGAGAAAAACGTTTCTTTAATGAGAAAAGAGGAAGCCCTAAAAGAAGGAAGTAAAAACTCAAGGAAAATATCCAAAAACTATGATCTAACGAAATGGGAGAAGGATGAATTTATACCTACCAACTTAAAATTAGAGGAGATAACTTTTTTTAGTCAAAAAATAAGGAAATATGAAAGAACTTTCGCCTCTTCATTATTTGGAGAGAGAGAGAGATGGATTTTAAATGCAAAATAATATCATGACGGTTACCAAGGACTTTAAATGGATAGAATTTATTTATATTAAAAATAAAGAGAAATTTCATCTTTCCTCCCTCTTCTTTCTCTATCCCACGTGAAAGCAAATGAAACTTTTTCTCTACTTTTGCTTTATATTATATATAGACTAGGTATATACTCATGCAATGCACGAACATTGTTATGATTAATTAAAAACTAAAAATAAATTTATATATTTCTAATTTTATATTATTAAATTGAAATCATAAAATTTAAATTTTTAAATTTAAAATTAAGGATAAGATAAACAGAATATATATTAAGTTTAATTATTTTTAAATTTTAGAAAAAGTTAAATTAATTTGAAACTCTAGATTAAAAACTAGATGAAATATTTTAGAGTTTTTTAAAAAATAATAAAAATATAATCAAAATAAAATAAATTTTTTGTGATAGATGTATCATTATTATGAAAATTGCTACAGAAGCTTCTCACTATAGTATCATCGTTGGATAATATTTTGCTTTTACAATTAAGTAATATTCATGGATATTGTATAAAAGAAAAAGAGTTGATGTTCAAAACATTTCATTATCTATCATATTTTTCTATACTATTATTTTTATTTTCAGATAACTAAATATAATTCAATACTTAAATATTATTTAATTATTAAATATATATTTAATAATATATAAATATATAAAAAATATATAAATATAAATTCTTAGGATCATAGGCCCATCTTTTCTATTTATGAAGTGAGAGAAAAATTTTAATTATAGAGATATATTTTTTATAAAATAAAAGGAAAAAAAAGGAAAAGAAAAAGAAAGGCAAAGATGAGTTGAGAGCAAAAAAAGATAATCTATGATTCATTATAAAATGTAAACAAAAAAAAAAAAGCCATACGTACATTATAAAACAAACGTGAAAAATGAGTAAAAAAAGGAAAAAAAAGATTCAAAAGTGAGTTGAAATAAAAAGGAAAAATTATGACATGAAAATAATAAAATGAAAAGGTACAAAATGAAAAAGAAAAATAAAAAAAAAGAAAAAAAGCCAAACATAAGTTGAAATTTAAAAGAAAAATTATCACTCATTATAAAATAAAAGCAAAAAAATGAAAAGTTATAAAATGAAAGAGAAAGAACGAAAAAAAGAGCTAAATGTTTATTATAAAATGAAAGTAGAAAATGATAAAAAAAGAAAAAAAGGCTAAACATTTGTCATAAAATGAAAACAAAAAATGAAAAGTTATAAAATAGAAGTAAAAAAATAAAAAAGAGAAAGAAAGAGCCAAACGTTCGTTAGAAAATGAAAGTGATTTTTTTTTTTTAAAAAAAAAGCCAAACGTTAGATATAAAATGAAAATGAAAAAAAGGGGGGAAAAAGTTATAAATTGAAGCAAAAAAAAAAAAAAAAAAAAAAAAAAAAAAAACCAAATCTCCATTATAAAATGAAAGCAAATAAATGGAGAAAAAAAGAAAAAAACCAAACAATATAAAATGAAAGCTAAAAAAAGTATAAGATAAAATTTAGGAAGTGGAACCATGGTAAATACTATGAAACCTTACTATAATACTGCTACATCAATTTAAATTACATAAAAATTTTGAAAAAAATATCATTTTAGCTGTGAAAAACTTGCCATTAAATACTATTTAATTTACGTATTCATGTGGCAATAGAAGAGTAAATCTTCTTGATTTTACTATATTATATTAAATTAGACAATACCTTTGTTCTAAGCTTAGCCCCTTACAACTCGTGATAGTTAATTAAAATTGTAACTATGTTTTTAATTAAAAACAAAAGGCTACGTAACATTAGCATCTCTTGCCTTGCATGCCTGAAGATAATTTCTAAATTAACGAGAATTTAGGCACCTTAATGACGTTAGATTTTGGATGTATGAGCTGTGAACTAGAGTGGTCCAGTTGAAGGCAGTAATTTGTTATTCCCTTGATTTGCTCGATCTAAGCTTTTGAATGTGGATGCTATATCCAAAAGTTAAATATCTATTTACGCATCAACCATAGTTGGGCTGGATACGGATAGAAATAATATACTGGAATCGGATTCAAACGTCAAAATGGATGCAAAGGTCGCATAATTAATCCTGGCTGGGTCTCCGTGGATGAAAGCGTGGGCTTTTATTATGTTGCTAGCATATTTTGTTACAAAAGAAATGAATAAATTTTAAGAATATTAGCAACAATTATATTCTTGATGGTGACAACCAATGGAGTTAGGAGAGCCAATGGAGTTGGAGTTAAAAAGAGAGCCATTGGATGTTGGTAATCATAGGCATTGCAAGAATCGAGGACTATACCGCGAGTCAAACCTAAAATTAAAATACTTCAAAATTACTAATAAAATATTTACCAATAGATAACCAAACTGCTAGAATAAAACTCGGTCGGTATAAATTTCTTCCAGTGTTACTACTTTTGTTTCTAATGGATTAGAACCAAAAAAAATTAGCTGGTATAGGATGTGTATACTAGCAGTTCTTTGTAAGCGCTAAAAAGATTTCTAGCTTAGTTGGATCATATAACCACTTGTAAAGATCCTGTTGGCTGCTCGTATAGAGACAATTCCATCATAATAACAACATGCTGTATCGCAACCCACCTAATCATAGCTATGCTATTCATGTTATTGAAAAAGTGTTAGGGTTTGGCACATTTGTTCTTAGGAGAAGAAATAAGAAATTTACTTTGGCTGATATTTTTAAAGAACATTTCACTTGTGTTACATAGGTTATATACATGAATAAAAGTGAAAAATACTTTGTTCTCTCGTAAAATTATAAGCTCATTAAATAAACTTATATTTTCTTCCTCCTAACCTCTTGATATAATCATCCTTCATGATAATCCTCTCTCATTATCTCTCTCTAGGTCTTAATTTTTACGTAATTTTATCCATCAAACCCAAGTTGAAGTTAAGTGACATCGGTCCTTTGTTTGAGCGCCATGTTATAATTAGTCTCTGTTGACTAAATATTTTAAACCATCTCTTGATTTAAATGATCATTTAATATTTAGCCTGTGGCCTATGCATGCTTAAATGTAATGTGTGAAATAAGTATAAGCATGTGTGAAAAAAACATGTGCAAAGACTCGACATGAAATGGTAAGTGCTATGTATCAAATGGGAATCAAACAAAGGAACTAATTGATGAGTTGCTTTTAGCCACTCCTATCTTCATGTTTGGAACAAATGAATACCATTGTTTTAGTGAAATTCATTTTATAAATCCATGTTTTGCTATGATTGAGAACATAATAAATTTTGGATTTAAAATCCTAACTACTAAAGCATGGAATTGCTTTCTCTTAATGTAAATTTTATTTATTTTGTAAGATTTATAAATGAATTCTACAAAAAGAAGAAAACAGACTTATTTTTTAGAAAAAATTTCCCCTATTAATGATAAATAACTTTTGACAAAAATTAACATTATTTATGATATTATTATTATGATAAATTATTATTATATTAATATATAATATCATCATATTAATAATATTATGTTATAATACATTACAACAATTATGTTATTTTAATATTATAAAATATAATTATATAATGTCATTAATATTAACATAAGTATAATATTAATTTATATTAACAATATAAATTATTTATATTATAATTAATAATATATTATTATTTTAATAATATAATTAAATATAATCATAATATTTAATTATGTGAATTAAATATAATTATAATCAATATAATTTAATGTAATTTGAGAATATAATTAACACAATAATTTTTAAATTATCATTCCTAACTGGTTATTAAATAGGGGCAATTTAGAAATATAGAACATTGAATATAATTTTTATTTGTTCCTAACATGTGAATACATTTATAAATGAATTTCATTGTTAAATTCATTTCATTTACAAATGAATTTCATTGTTAAATTCATTTCATTTACAAATGAATTCAACGTTCCAAACGGAGCGTATGAAGATTGGAGAGTTACAAGCGTTGGACTTTTCCGGTATATTTGGGATTCTTTGTGATTACGATCTAATAAGATTTCCTTGGCACCCAATATAACTTCCAAAAAATGCGGGATTCTTTCATTTGTAGACCAGTTTGACTCGCCTTCCTCGTATTTACTCCCTTCTTCTTTTCCTTTTTCTTATTCCAGTCACACCAAAACTTCTTTTATTCCGCTTATTCCTCTCCTCCACTCTCATCCATGTTCCAAGACTATGGAGAAAGACAATAAACAAGGTGGCTTTAAAGTGAGTTCATTTGTTCTCGATCCTATAATAGTTTAATATTTTTTTTTTTTCTATAATCATATTTTTTTAGTACCAAGATATGGTACGTTGCATGAAATTTCATGGGAAGATCACACGTTATATGGTCTTGCACTATCTTTGCTTTGTTTTTGGATAATGATTTTAGTTTGATTAAGTCTAGTGATCTAAGAGTTTATTTGTTGGGTTGATTATATTTTGATCTGCAGGCAAATGCGCAAGTTTCGATCCGTGCTTTGCGTTCGTTTCTAGAGAATTTGAAGGAGGTCTTAAGAAAAGAGGGAAAGAGTAGGAGGTTGCGTCGATGGATTTCGTGCGGTAAAATGGTGGATAAGTCTGACCTTAATGTTCATGGAATTCCAAGGCTTTCAAAGAAGCGCTGTAGTGGTAGATTCGCTTCTTCAATTGTTTTGCTTTAGTTCTTCAAGTTTATATTTGAGTGGCTTTTTCATTGATCACTTAATTTTCCCAACAAAAAAGTGAAAAAATTCTGAATTTATTTCATCTCAATACATCATGGAATGATTGGAAAAAGGAAGTTCTGCAAATCTTGTTGTGTTTTTCTTGAAATAATTATTTATTTGGTTAGTTATGAGCTATTTTCAGAATACAGCTAAAATGATTAAACTTGAGATTGGGTTTAAGAAAACAGGCTGATTCAATTTGAGGGTTTGGTGCAATTAATCATAGTACAAAGAGTTGGAATATTAAGCTGAACATGGAGTGCCAAGAGAGCCTTCACCTGATGGCTGAGGGTGTCATCAATTTCAAAAAATAGATCGAACACAACCAGTAAGAGCAAAACTCTTTGAATGTAATCATCAGTATGTGTTACTGACGTTACATGTGTATATAAAGTCGCTCGAAATAATACTAGAAATGTCACAATTTATAGCCAACTATTGGATTTTGATTAGGCACTCATGTTGGGCAGTCCAATCTGGATCCGAATCCTCTAAGTTAGACCCAGATGATATTTAGATCCAATTTCTCATGGTTAGACCCAAAGGAGTTATACTAAGGTGATTCCTAGAATTGTTAGAAACCACCTGATAAACTACTTCCTTTTCCCTTCTATTCCAAGAACAACATGCATCCATGAATGAGGATGCGAAGAACGGAGATGAGGAAATTAGATTTTCCTCTTTCTCTGCCATCCTCATCCAGATGGAGACAAAGGAGATTTTCCATCTCTTGAGATCTTCAGGTCAGTGATCCATCCTTCTGATGAGTTCCTTCTTCCTCCTGCTGCGCATAACATTCCCATCTCCAACCAACCTATTAGTATTGTCCTATCCATTTGGTTTTGGCTATTTGGGTCAGGGTAGAGAACCATATCAAAGCTTGAGAATGGTATATAAACTGCTCTCACATTTGGTGTCAACCACTTATTTTTGCTTAATTACTAGCCATCTTTACCTCGGTCAAGAGAGGGGTTGTGTCCTTGATTGCAAATTTGGAAGCAAGAAAACCTACCTTATTGAATTGATTGCTTAAACTCATGCAGTGAGGAACCCTCCATGGTTTCTTTGGACTTAAAAATAATTTAGGCAGGGGAAAATCATATATTCCAATATAGGCAACTGTATTTTCTTTGAAGCGCAATTTATAGGACATAAGTTTGCAGTGTAATGCAGTATTTAAAATTTTTTTCCCCTTTTTTTAACTCCATTTGAGAATTTTAATTAATAAGAAAAATAGGAAAGGTAAATCTTATTAGCAGAAGCTAAATTAATAAGAAAAATAGCAAAAGAATTTTACTTTGTTCAAAACAATTGAAATCATTTATCCTTCTGTTGTTGCATATGTTGTCATTGCTAGTGTAACTCTTCTTTTTAATGGTCTCCAGGTATACAAAGGGGCTCAGAACTTTCTGCTTCACACAAAAGTGAACCTGAAAGTGCCTTACCTCCTCCTATTTCAGTGCCTGCACTCTCTTTAAATGAACTCGAAGAAAAGACTAACAATTTCAGCTTAAAGTCTTTGGTAGGTGAAGGATCACATGCAAGAGTATATAGGGCAGTTCTAAACAACAGCATGGAAGTTGCAATAAAAAAACTTGATGCACCGTCAGATCCTGAGTCAGAAACAGTGTTCTGGAACCAGGTAACTAGGCAAGTTTTATTTTTCAGTTCCAATGAGTAACTAAAAAAAGAGGTGAAATTTGCTTGTCTATCTCTTGCCTTTGGCTTTCAAGAGCTAATTGAGCCATTGCGATGTCAGCTGTCGATGGTATCAAGATTGAAGCATGAGAATTTTGTTGAACTGCTAGGCTATTGTGCCGAGGGAAATTTTCGATTGTTGTCTTATGAGTATGCAACTATGGGTTCTCTGCATGATATTTTGCATGGTATGGTGTTGGTCTTTCCATTAGTTTCCTCCTCTCTTCTTCTGACTAGTATTTTTTTTTTTCATATGTGCCATGCTTCTTTGTGCACTAGTTTCACATTACAGTGGTCATGTGAAACTACAGGTAGAAAAGGCATTCAAGGTGCAAAACCTGGCCCTTTGCTTAGTTGGAAGCAGCGAGTGAGAATAGCTTTGGATGCAGCAATGGGGCTTGAGTATCTCCATGAGAAGGTTCAGCCTTCCATAGTGCATCGAGACATCAGATCTTGCAATGTTCTTTTATTTCAGGGCTTGAGAGCAAAAATTGCTGACTTCAATCTTTTAAATCAAGCTCCAGATATGGCTTCTCGTCTTTACTCTACTCGCGTCCTCGGAACCTTTGGTTATCAAGCACCAGAGTAAATGCATAAATGCTCTTATTACTAATGAAGTTAAAATTGATTGCACTTTGTTATATGGTGTTTGTGATTGAATTTGAATCCTTGTAGCCTTACGAGGATGTTAGAGACTGTTTAGAAGTGGTGCACTTAGTGAGAATTACTGCATTCCTTGATTTGGATACTAGATTCCATGTGTCATCTTGTGATAATACAGGTCTGGGCACAAATTGTTGTATGAGTCATGGAATTGCCCTTCAATATTCATGATGTTTGAATTTTTTCGGCTTAGTAATAAAAGACCAATGATGTATTATGACTATAATCACCTGAATTTTTTGCTGATCCTGTCCAGAACATCGGATCGCAAAATATATAGCAGCAAGTTTTGGCAATTGGGAATAGTATGGCTTTGTCATTATGGTTGATCATCCATGGTCATTGTGGATGCATGGATGGCTTAGCTAAGATAAAAGAGCAAAGGACTTAAAGGATGTTGAACTAATATAGTAAAAACTTTGTTACTTTTGGCCCTTCTGTGTCTACTTCAAATTTTGTGTTTTGTATTTTGTTTCAGTATTGAAAGTATTGTCTAATAACAAGTAACAAAGCTTTCATGAGTCTCCTAGTATAAATGCTTCTTTAGTGCTGTTTGTTCCGTAAAAATGGACACATTTTTTTCCAAAGTCTCTCAGCATGAATTTGAGGAAGATCAAGGTTTGTCAAACTCTGGTGCAGGTATGCCATGACTGGTCAGTTGACAGAGAAAAGTGATATCTATAGCTTTGGAGTTGTTCTTTTGGAGCTTCTAACTGGAAGGAAACCAGTGGATCATGCAATGCCTCGAGGAGAGAAAAGTCTGGTTACTTGGGTGAGCTTAATCTTCAAGAACTATTTTTTTTAGCTTTTATCCTAATTAACATGAAATTAAGAGAATTGCATCATGCATCTGCATGACTGAATTTCTGAATATGGAGCAGAAAAGAGTGAGAGAAGGTAACTGCTGACTCCTTTGCTAGGTGATTAGCCCATGGAACCTCTTCTCTGTATTAATATTATTAACATTAGTAGATGGACTCCAATAAACCTAAAGCAAACTGGCCTTCTCATTCTCCGGGAAGAAGAGAAATAATCTCATATCTCTTCTCAAAATATTAATGCAAGGTGTAGTACTAATCTCACTTCTTATTCTCTCACAGTGGTACAGGAAGCAAACTTACCATACAAAAAGTTATCATGGGGTGCCCCTTTTAATTTACTATAGAATGATCATCTCATTGTTAATGATTTTTGTCATTCCATTGCAAAAAATTTCAGAACTAGACTTCTTGTTGTGCAACCTTTTTGTCTAAAATCACCAGTGATGTTGAGTTATTCCAAACCACAATGATTTGTAACTCTGAAAGAGCACTCATCAATGTTAAGTACAACTCTCATAACATGTGAAGGCTTTGGCTGTGCCTTTGCTCCAACTTTTTCTTTGAGCTTTTTTTTTTTTTTTTTCCCATTTTGTTCTTAAGCAGCATTAATTCTTTCAGTGAACTTACAAAATCATCTAATTCTGCATCCAAGACATATTACACATTCCCTTCCATAATAATCACAATACATTTGTTTACTCAGATGGCAGATAGCATTAGCATTTTTTGCTGACAAAAAATGTCTCTCTTGTGTTTGTGTTTTACTCTATTTAGGCGACTCCAAGACTGACTGAGGATAAGGTTAGACAGTGTCTTGATCCAAAGTTGAAGGAATATCAACCTAGAGGGGTTGCTAAGGTCTCTCTCTCTCTCTCTCTCTCTCTCTCTCTCTCTCTCACACACACACACACTCATTGTGCTCTATTGCATGAATGCCAACCCAATGGAACTATGTGGACAAATAATTCTTGCATGCTAATGAATGCCATGTAGGCTATAATACTGACAGATTGATTCCATTGGCCCCTGCAGTTTGCAGCAGTGGCAGCTCTATGCGTGCAGTATGAAGCCGAGTTCAGGCCAAACATGTCTTTTGTGGTCACTGCACTCCAAGCACTAGTGAGGAGGGACGCAGCAGCAGCAGCAGCTAGTGCCTCTTCTTCAAGGAACATGAACTCTTCTTCTAGGAACATGAACAATCGTCTCTGAAACTTCAGCAATGGTTGGTTTGTTGGATTTAATCCTTCACAAACTTGACTTCTTTCATCCCAAATTTGTGAAGCTGTGCATCGCTGCTGCTGGAAAAGATTTTGATTGTAATATGACCGAGTGGTATTCTCAATTGGCTTCCTCATGCGACAATAACAGAGGAAAAAACATTTAATTGGCTTAACGTTTCATTTTCTACGTTAATTTATTTTTTCACCATGACAACATCATTTTTTAGATGGTGACAGTGAATTCGGCCTTATCCAGATCTGGATCCAGTCCGGACCAATTATAACCAATATGATTCGTATTTAAAAACCATTGCACTGGATTTGATAATTAGACCCATTCTAAATTTTAAATTTTTTGATCTAACCCGATTTGAATCTAATTTAGCTTAATCCATAAATATTAATTATATAAATCTTATTTTCTTTTGCTCTAATTCTAATTATTTTTATCATAATTGAATGAACCTTTTTCATCTTAACAGCTAATCTCTTCTCATTTTTTTTTACTTAATTACACAAAAATATTTATATTTTATTATTAATTTTAGTGAATTTTTATTTTTAATATCATTAAGTGTATCAATAAATATTTTAAATATCATAATTTATAAACTTAAGGATAATCAGATAGAATTAAAAGTTTTTGAATACAAATTTAAGTTTAAGTTAACTCTTTTTAATCTTATATAAATTTTTTAATAAATCCATATTTGATTATTAATCACTAGTTTTGGGTAAAACAACACAGGCTATCTGACCCAATTTTGGGATCATTTCTGAATCATCTGACACATTCTTGTCATGATCTAAATATAAAATGATCTAAATATAAATCAAGTAGGATCGAGATTAAACATAGTTAGAATCAAGTAGGATTGAGATCAAGCATGACCCAATTTTGGGATTATTTTTGAATCATCTGACACATTCTTATCATGATCTAAATATAAAATGATCTAAATATAAATCAAGTAGGTTCGAGATCAAACATGAGTCAGAATCAAGTAGGATCGAGATCAAGAATGATCTAAATATAAATCAAGTAGGTTCGAGATCAAACATGAGTTAGAATCAAGTAGGATCGAGATCAAGCATGACCTAACTCAGCTCAGTCCTACTTAGCAATTACATGCTATCGATTTAGTTTTGGATAGCCCTAGCCCTGCTTAGCAATTACATGCTATCGATTTGGTTTTGGACATTAAAAAGGAAAAAAAATAAAAAATAAAAAAGTGTTGTCTTCTAAGCATTATTATTTATTTACCTTTTACCATTTTTCAATATAATGGTTGTTAAGTCCTCCTTTATTCAAAATTAAAACTTGTCCTCAAATATTTATTGATAAGCCTTGATGGAATACCAAATGGAAACCAAAAGGTTATTAGGGCGATGGGAGGTTTAAGCATAATCTCTAAGGAGGCATTTGATAATCCAAATAGGATCATTTTATATCTATGTGATTAAAGATTTAATACTAAAGTTATCTTTAATATATTTTGCAACAATATTTTATTGTTATTTTATTATTATAATAATAATTTTAGATTAAATTATAATATTATAAAAATATAATACTAGGGGTATAATATTATAAATAAATTATATTATAATTATAATATTATAGTATCATAGTACTATTATATTATATTATTAATATTATTATAATAGTTATTATATAATTTTATAATATTAAATTATAATATATTAATAAAAAATAAAATATTGGACATTCTTTTTCTATAGATTAGGGGAATTTTGATTCTCAAATCTTGGCTGAAGATTACTATCTTAAGATGATGTTGGATATCTATCCTTAAATATGGGTATGATATCACTAGATTAGATGATGATTTTAAAGATGAAAGTGATTTAGAATTACTACCACATAGGAGTGCTAGAGTGAAATCAAATACAATGATTACGTTACCTCCACATCTTAAGCAGATCATTTCACACCAAACATCTCCCAATTTGCATAGTGGCATGAATAAATATTTATCACATACAGTGAAAAATGAATTGGTACTCTAAAGTGCACATTGAGTAGAATATAAAGCATGGATATGGAAAACAAGATGGTTAAATTAGTAAACATGTTTAGATTTCATAACATGGCTCGAGCAATTCAATACACATGTGAATAATAGAGCAAAACCGGAAAAATTATCTTATTCTCTAAGGAACTTGAAATGTAGGGGTAATTGATATGGGTTGATTCATGTAGGATTACTAATAATTCAAGTGAAGAAGATAGGAACACTGCAATTGACTGCATCCTAGCAATCTTATATGGTAGTGACTCTAAACCACCTCCACTTCAAGGATCATTGCCCAATCTAGTAATCTTAACATGTCCTTAAAGACAAGTATCCTAGATCACTCTAAAGCAATGATTTTGGATCAAGTTTTGGAGGCCAAAATGCTTTTCATCTATAGAAAAAGTCTATCTAATATTACTTTCTTATTATATAATGCAATTTGATATTATAAGATTATATTATAATAATTTATAATATAATATTTTTATAAAAATAATATTATAATTAAATATAGATATTATAATAATAAATAATATGAAATAATAATAAAGTATCATGATAGTTATAAAATATATTATAGGTAGTTTTAATATTACATGATTAATGATCTTAAATTCTTACAACATATTGATAGGTTAGTTATGGATAGACAGAGAGTTGGAGTCACTAAGACAGTGTTTTACACACGGTGACCTTAGATCATTAGGGATAAGTTTACATCGACATAAGGATCACTAAGATTGTTGGAAAATTCAACCATGATTGAGGTCTCCATATTATTTGTAGGTTCTAACGTTGTCGCTAGGTTGCCTGAGTTATTTTTATCATCCATATATTGTTATTATAATTATATAATATTAATTATCATTATATTTTATTAATATTAACTATATATTGCATATATTGTTATCTTAATATATAGTTAATATTATATCATTACTTTTTATTATATATAATAAATATATAATATTATAATTTAATATAATATATATCATTATTATATATAATATATTATGATATTAGATATAATATTATACTTATAGGATGCGTTGGGTTGCAAACGACTAGAAAGGAACCGGAAAAAATAACAATTAGCCACATTATATTGTCAGAAATATTAAGGAAATCAAGACATAAATTTTATTTCTTTTTTCATAAAAAAAAGAAAGTGACGGTAATGCTAAATGGGTTTTTTTTTTTTTTTTTTTTCCTCCTTCGGGCAAAACGGTCAAAAATAAATGTTAGGTGATATTATTAGAAAATTAGTTGTACGAAAGAAAATGCAGGGGAAAAGCGTTTCTTGGGTTCGGACACATCCGTCCCTTGGTAGGGTTTAAACTCTAAACCCTCTACCCCACTCTTGAGTTCCGGATGGTGATGGCTCAGGATCTCATCGCAGGGGACGAGGCGTCCGCTTCGATCGAAGATGCCTCACCGGCGGCGGAGCTCTGCCCTGCCTCCAGCGCCGGAAACGCCGAACTGAGGACGGATTACGACACAAGAGGCCTCGTAGACTCGGTGGATTCTTCTGATGATAAACGCCGCAGCTCTGCCCTAGACGCCGGAGAGAATGGAGAGGAAGCGGTGATAAACGGCGCCTTTGAGACCCAAGAACGTGAGCAAGATCCCGGAGGGAATGGTGGTGAGGCAAAAAGAATTAGGAAGGATTTGGAGATTGAGGAGAAGAATCGGGAAGTAGGATTGAGGGGTTTGAATTCTGAATCGGTTTCTGGAAACAAGGTGAATGGATTGGGGAGGAGCTATTCGAGGAGCATGTTGGAGGCGCTGAGGTTTGTGGGGAGTGAAGAGCAGCGTTGGAGGTGGAAGGAGGTGTACCACAAGCTTGGTTCTGTTGTTGCTCAAGAGTATGATGGGCTTCGGGACTCGAATCCTCAGAAGAAGAAGCGTGGAGGAAAGAAAAAGGAAAAGGAGACGTCCCTGATCATGGGTATGATTGTTTTTCTGAAATTTCTCCATAAAGATAGAATCTTTGGTTCTTTTCTCGACTTATTAGTATTTAACAGATTGGTTTAAACTGTGTGTAAATAGGAAATAATTCATTGTCACTTGAACTTGTATGAATGCTAGTATTTCAGTTCAATGATGAAAATTTATGGATCTCAAACATTCAAGAGAAATGGCAAGCCAGAATCTAGAGAAGTTTATCTTCTAACATAATTTCAGAGATTTGAGATGGAGCACCACCAGATGTATAGAATTTAACACACTTCTAAGTTCAGGATTTGATAAGATGGATTGTAAGTTACGACTTGCAATAATCAGGCACATCTGTAGTAGTGTGTAGAAACTCAAGAATTTATATGTCATGAATAAATCATTACCTGCATGGGTCCTCACACACCAACCTGTTTCAGCCAAGCATCCTGGCTAGAAGTAGGGTCTAATCATAAACTCCACAACTGCCTTGTGAGCAATGCTGGAAAGGCAGCATTACAATGTCCCATGGCCACATATGGACCTTGGGCTGAGTTAGCTCTGATATAATTTATAATGACTCGGGACTTCACCTAAAAAGGGCTAGTGAGAATATTAGTAATTGGGGTTCTTAGCCCAGCTTAAGCATTCAAGACCTTTCCATCCCAACCTCATGGGACCAAATACTTGCTCGCACTTCCAATGCAATCATGTGAGCCATGCCCTAATCTTGTCTAAATAAAATTTGTTTGTTAACTGTCATAAACTACATTGTGCCTCCATTAGTTGTCTTATTATTTCTTAAAGCCACATACAATTTGGTCACTGGAGAACTGCTTGCTTTCTATTTGTAACTGTTTTGCAAAGTCATTGCCTCATTTTCATTAATATTCTCTTGTCAAAAGGTTTGGGGATTCTAAAAGCTGTGAATCATTGTCATCTCCAATCATCAGTCCATGATTAGATTACAGCTACATGATAAAGAGTTGGAACAAGATTTGTATCAAGTGCAAGAGAGGGAATCACTACACAAATCATAAGCTTGGGAACTCTTAAGCAAAGTGTTTTTTTTTTTTTTTACTTGAGAGGTCATACTGATAAATCAAGGAACCTCACTAAGGTAAATGATTGGATGTTTCATGGGTAGCAATGGTTAGTGAATAGAGCATTGCAAAGCTCAGACATATCTAAGATGGGGAGCAAAATGAGTTTATGAAATACATATGGATCCTTAGTAGGAAACTTCTTGCAACCGAAGGGCTAGATGCCCTAGGTCTGCCATCGAGATTGATTACTGCTGAATGTTAATAGATCATTATTACAGAAGTATTAAATATGTCTAATTGGCCAAAATCTTAGGAGTAGGTATTGCTTAATCATGATATCAGACCCACTCTGAAATCATGTTCCCATGAATAACATTTAGTCTATCATTCCCTCCAATCTCTATAATATCTTGTTCATTCTTTTGGTTTCTATCCCCTTTTCTAGCTTCAAAGGTTAACATGCAGTTTTGTAGCTAATGCAAACTTGATAGTCTTAGCTCTTAGTTCTTTTTTTTGTTTGTTTACTTTTAGGTTTATATATTGGAAAATGTAAAATGATGAAAATTAATGGAACTTTAGAGAGTTGTAGTTGGGGGAGGACTCCTTAATTCAAGGTTTTTTTTTTTTCTTCCTAGATTAAGACTTATTTTGCATAGGAAAGTGTAAGTTCAAAAAAAAAAAAAAAAGGAGTGATATGTGTTAAAATTATTGCTTATTGCACCAGTTTGGCTGTAGATTCATTTAGGGGAGTCCTTGTGTCATAAGATTATATGCCTATGGAACATTGGAACTCTATGTTGTTGATTTTTTGTTTCTAATAATTTTGCTTGGAGCATTTACTGGAAGATTGTGTGCTGCCAAGGATGCATAGAGTTTTTCTCTGCAGTGTTTGGGAGACTTGTCACCATTTTATTAGTCAATTTAGCCTTTCAAACCATTTCTTGTTTATATACCAAATTTTCTTGAGACATGTAATTCTTCTTTGCATTGTTTTGGAGACTTGTCACCCTTTTATTAGTCAATTTAGCCTTTGAGACCTTTTCTTGTTCAAATGGCAAGATTTCTTGAGATGGTTCTAGGCCAGAACCTTTTAGGCTCAATAGCCTTTGGAGGGATCATTTTGAACTGGAGGCTAAGAATATAAATTGGCACAGGATGGACTTGGGCAATGGAAGCGGCATATGCATTGTAGCTTTGTAAGAAAATGAACATGAGACTTGTTTTGGAGAATGAGGAAATTTAAAAGCGCTACAATTGGCAGCTGAGATACAAAAAGTTGATATCAAGAATCCAGATTTTTCTGAAGAGTGTAAGGTAGTTAAGAATGGGATACAACAAGAATTTGAGAAGTAATTTTAGTTGGCTAGTGGCTGAAAGAGAAAGATTACAGTGAGAATGTTAGAGGTGTTTAAGTGTTTAAAGGCAAGGAAGAGTTTACTGAAAGGTTGTAGATTAATACTCGACTCTCTTGCAAGAAAAGTTGGTGAATCATTGTAAACCTCCACATGTTCCTTCTTAGCTTGTAGGGATTGATTAAAGAGAGAGAAGTTATCTTGGAGGGAAAGGTCTTGGATGGTTTGAAAGTACATAAATGCAGATGTATTTCATGGGATCCCTAATGGCTGGAGGAGAATAAGACTGAGGTTAAAAGCAGAAAATGGATGGGGTATTTGAGGATGTTTCAAGAAGTTTGTAGATCTATACTAGACCCTGTTTAAAGAGTAATAAGAATCCTCCTACACCAGAAAACGTTCTTTTTAGATTATTAGGAGAGACTCCATCAAAAATTCCCCCAATTGAGTTCAGGATGGAGGCTAATTTGGTTGTTTTCATGATTGAAGAAGAAAGTTTCTAAATGAATTCGGCATCTTTTTTTTAACCATCGATATTGGAATATTGTTAAGAATGACCTTTTAAAGAATGCCATGCTATTATTAAACTTTAGGGCAACTAATAGGATAAAAAAAAGAAATAAAATAATGTTTACACTTAAGGTAATTGATGTCTCACCCTCCATTGATGAGTCTGATGTTATTCCTTCTATTTGGTGCTCATGTCCTATCAAGTCAATTTGATGGCTTTTGTTGTTATTATTCACAGGTGTAATGTCTGCAAGGAAAGCAGGAAACATCTGCAAGTTTATGTGCTTTGGGGGTGGCTAAAAGCAAAGAACAAAATCCACTTTGGCAATATATTCATCATAGACCACATGGTTTTGAGGTGGAGGGAGATAATAGTTTATGTGGCAAGTGATTCAATAAATATATCTTGAATATGATGCTTGTCATTGGACAAATCAGCATGCAACTGACCACCTTTTTGGGTTATCATGACACATGATGGTCCATAGACCATTCAACCAACCTTGGTAGAACTTTGAACAAAAGATTATAATATTTTATTTAACGGTCAAACATTTCAACAATAACTCCACTTCTCCAAAAACAGATGCCTGTCCATACTTATTGAAATTCAATATAATCTTACTTTGTGCTAAGAAAAACATCTTTATAATCAACTTTCTCAGAGGAATATAACATGCTCTGTGCTTTTCTTTGTGTTACAGGGGAATTGTTGGCAGTTAATACTGAAAAATGTTCAGATGTGCCAGATAGCGCTGATTTTGTCTGCAGTGACGCTTATGTTGATAACGAGAATTGCACAATTATAGAAGACATTTGTGATGAATATGAAAATATCATTGATGAAGATGACAGCAGTGGCGACGAGTATGAAAGCATTCAAAGGCCTGCTTTTTTAATTGAAGGAGAACCTGATCTTGACTCTGGCCCCCCACTAGATGGTTTGGAGTATCTAAGACGTGTCAGGTAGCCTACTTGTATTCCTTTATTTTTTTCTGTGGCATTTATATCAGATGTTTAACAATTTTATGTGGATAACATTTGCCTTTATTTCCTTATGCATCATTTCTTGAACAAAATTGATTTATGCTGGTACCTATGCCTTCGATTGAAGCTGTCACTTCTTTCTTGTGATTTAGAAAGCAGCTAAACTTACATGTATGATTTCATTTTCCATTTTTATATCCCTTAGATAAGCTAATTGCATTTATTTTGGGGGTGTAAATGCTTGTTTTTCCTGTATTTTTTGATTGATATATACTCTTAGACATATGTTGTAACATAGAGGGAGAAGAAAAAAAAGTAAAGAACATAATTACCTGCATACCTGTAGCACATTAAAGATTGTGTCCTATGTCATCTAATCCTTCTTCACATTTTCATGTACTTACATTGAGATCTTGGGAGTCTTCTGCTTTTGCTTTTAGATCTTTCAACACGAACCTGAGCTCTTTTGTACATATGTTTTATGTTAATTAATTGTTAACCACACCTACAATGTCACATTATGCTTTCTTTGGACGTACAGCTGTCATCTTCTCATTTATAAAGGACTGTTAGTACCTATCTATGCATTTGGTCCTAACATGTTTAGTAATATCATATATGACATGTTATATTAGACCATAGGCTTCATAATCATCTAGCCTTTTTTTTTTTTTTTCGACTATTTGGTGCTGGCTTTATGCATCTTCATTCATCAAGTATTTCTTTCTAGGGCCACCACCGATGTTATTCTTTTCTCCATATCCTTCCTTACAATCACTATTTATGTTAATTTAAGTCTTCCTCTTCTTTTCTTACAACCTTCAATGTAAACCAAATTATTTTTTTCCTATAAACTTCCTTAGGTCATGCATATATCCTAAACGATTTTCCATCATTTTATCCTTAATTTATGCAACTCCTACCATTCCTCTGATATATTTATTTTTTAATCTATCCTTCCTAGTTTTACTACACAACCATCATATCATTCTCATTTTTACCATTCTCAATATTGGACCGTAGGCTAATATGGTTAGTTTAGATCATAGCAATGGTGACAGAGATAATCCTTATTTTTTTCAATGCATTATTGTTTGGATTTTTTTAGTCTATTTTTAAGAATCCTCTTGTGTCTGCCAATGAAGTTTCATGGCCAGTAAAAGATTTTTTTGGCAGCCTAAGAGTTCTCAAATTGCAAAATGTAGATGTGTACACTTAAGTTGCTTCTTTAAAGAACCAATAACCAAGATTTATATTTGAAATTCACTTTGGAAATTAAATATACTCCACTAGGTATTTTCATATCAACACATTTCAAAAATTGAGAATTATCGAACTAAGGGTTCATTTGGTTTGGAAATGCATGTTGTTGGAGTTATATGTGGTTGTAATTGCTACTTTTGCAACTATATTTCCAGTATTTGGTTCAATAGATTTATTGTTGTAGTGGAATAAAATCTCATGTTTGTTTACCTATAAATGAGAATAATAAACGTATTTGGTTGGCGTATTAGATAAGAGTATGGTGATTACAGGTCTAATGGGCAAATGCGTTCTGGACTTAAAACTGGCAGGTCGAGTTCTAGACCAATTCAAATGCAGGCTTGTGGTAATGCTAGAGTGGATCAAGTGAGTCAATCGGTTGGAGCAGTGTAGCATGTAGAAACCTTAGAGGTTGAAAAACGATGTTCCAAGATGACCAGTAAAGATAACTTAGGAGACGTGATTGGTCAAAAGAGCTGTACATGGAATCGTCAAGGAATATTCGGCTAAATCATAGAGAAGCGGAAGAACGACGTTATGGAAATTATGCTGAGCAAGGATATGTGGCTGACATGAAATAATATGCACGCTTAAGATAGTTAGGGGTGTGGTTGCAATTTTATTGTATAAATACTATTCGAGCTACTTGTAGAGGACATTGGACACATCAATCAATCCAATTTATCTTTATCCTAGTTTAACTTATTCTAGAAGTAAATATAACTTAGCTTAAATCAATCTGGCTGCAACCAAATTGATGGAAGATGGACTAGAACTGACTGCAACCTATAAAAGAGATTTCCTGGTTATTAAGTTCAACGATTTGGTCTCATCATCTGGCTGATGCTGGCCGAGGATGAATTAGAAGCATTTGGAGTCATGATGGACCTGATGTTGGGGAAAAGAGGAGCAGACGATTGCTTAATTTCTTCCAGAGTTGGAGCTAGAGTAGCACCAATCATGACATCTGAAACCATTGGGTATCTTAGTGATGTGAATGTATCAATAGAATCTTTTCAGGGAGAGGAGTTGTTTTCTGAGTTGGTGAGGTCAAGTACTGTTGTGGATCTAGGTGGATCATCATGACCTGAGTCAGTGAAATGACTATGCTTTCTCCGAAGAAGTCATATCATCCAAGAAGATCTGTGCCATTGAACAATAACTTTTCTCCTCTGAAAGGAAGATTAAGCTTGGATGGGCATAACTGGGAGTACAATCACCACTATTAATTAAAATAAAAGGTAAAGATTAATAGACAAAGCTCACAAGGAGATATAATACGCTGGCCAAAAGATATTTGGTCATCAAAGCTTCGTTCCCATCACCTGTGTCTAGCGGAGCTGCTGAAGGCATAGGATGAGGGGGGCATAGCCCCTTCGTGATGAAGCTATAAAAGAAATATTCCTATTTTCTTTATCAACAAGAGAGCCTGCATCGATGCACAACAATATGGTAGATGCTAGCTCAAATCAAAATTTACTTAAATGAGTTGCCTGTCAGGCTATAAACTCCAATAGTAATGAGTAGTGGCGTAAAGGCAGTAAAGCGATAATATGGACGGGACTGATAATAAAATAAAAATAAGAGAAGAATCTATAATAAGAGGTCAGTTGTGGAATGAGATGTTTAATGAATATAGGGACAAACAAGGTATCCCTTGGATGAGGCTCTAAGGCAATGCCCAGATATCTTAGTTTTAATTGTTTTTCTTCCTTGTGCATCTACCTCATTTATCTCTGCCACAAGCCCACTGGTAAGATCAGTGTGTGCACTTAGATAAGTTAAATATTCAACACATCCTAGTCCAGGTTATCTTACACTTATATGCATTAGTGGTCTTGAATGACTGCATTTTATTTTGATTTATAATCTATAGCATAAGACATATTGTTGCTGTAAACCATTATCAGGTATCTGTGCTAATGTTTTCTGTTGTCTGAATAGGTGGGAAGCTGCTCAATTTCCTAAAGTGAAAGTAGCTAAGATCAATTTGAGCAAAGTTAGCAGTGAACAAACGCCATATATGCCCAAAATACCAGAGATAGCAAAGTGCTCACAGAACTTATTGCCATCAAAGGATTGGGAGGATGCTTTTCTTGCAAATTTTTCTGAGATAAGACAGGTACATTTGTTGTCCACCGCTTTGTATTGTTGAATTATTGTTTGCTACTACCAGAGAATATAAAAAATGCTTGATATTAAGTGGGTGACAAATTTTATTTTGCTTCATTTTTCTTATCCATTAAAAAAAAAAGATAAAATCCTACTGAAATAAGTTTAGTGAAAGATGTGTATGAGAATTGTATTTTGGATTACCAAATAAATTTCTTGCACTGAAATAGATAAAAACAACAGTCAGTTGAGGGTGAATTAATGTTAATTACAGGGCATGTTTCTATAGAACTTCTATGCTTAATTTAAACTCATCATTTTTTTTCCTTTTTTGCGTCTTAAAGGATAATTAGCTGTTATGCTTAGTGATCGAGTTCATCACACCCATGGATAGACAAAACTCTGCTTTTGTTTATCAGCCTTGAGTGGTATGCTTCATCACCACTTTCCTATTACCATGGTAAAATGCTGTAGTGTCAAGGATACTTATAGTCCTTGAAAGGCATTGGTCTAGTTATCTAAGAAAGCTTATATTGCTATTGTTTAGGGCTGATCAGAATCCTAGTATATAATAGGATTTTTTATTAGATCTGCTGTTTGAGGGC
This sequence comes from Metroxylon sagu, assembly GCA_017589505.3. NCBI lineage: Eukaryota > Viridiplantae > Streptophyta > Magnoliopsida > Arecales > Arecaceae > Metroxylon > Metroxylon sagu. The sequence goes on from JACVBY030000539.1 coordinate 917,122, forward strand.
CATACATTATTGTGCTTTCTGTTTGTTTGAAAAATAAATAAACTCTTGAAGGTGTCGCAGAACAGGTCATACAACATGTAATTTATCATGTTTATTGATCCTGAATACCTTCCATTAGTTGGAGGCCACTAGCACTGATTTTCTACATGCTCTCCTGGTATATCAACAATGGTTGGATGTGCTTTCAGGATGCTATCTGGTTAATCTTGCAATTACTGGTCAATTTTCCATTGAATTACTGGTTAATTTTGCAATTACTGGTCAATTTTCCATTGAATTACTGGTTAATCTTGCAATTACTGGTCAATTTTCCATTGAATTGGTACTTGCTGTGCACTCCATTTTCAAAATTTCCATTGTTATTTGTTAAATCTTTATCAGGAATTGTCCATGAATCCTCCTCCATCAGAACCATAAGTTCTTTAAGCTGCAGCTGTATATCACTTGTCCATCTCTGGAACCTGGCTAAACTGTCATTCGAGGCATTTTGACCTGTCCTCGTGTTTTTGAAGCTTCTGATCGCATCCTAATGGAAAGCACAATCCAATACTTCTTGTAATGACTAATGTTACCAAAAATATGATCTAATTTACCAAAAAGTGAAAATTTTTTTTTTTAAAAAAAAAAATCTGATGCAAGAAGAGGAGCAGGAAGATAGATGTGATCTGATGTCCTATCATAGGGTTGAACCACCAAGCCTAAAAAAGGCCCAAATGTTAAGTATAAACCTCAGTGGTGACAAAAAATCAAGGGGAAGATGAGAAAAAAAAATAAATTGAAATTTATAACAAACCATCTTCCATCTCTTAGTAATAACTTCAGTCTTATATATCTTGACTATGACCTAAGACCCTCTAAGTTCTGTTTTAAATTCTTAACCATTTTTAAATGTATCCATTTTTAGCCTCAACTCTGTGACTTCCACAAAATAAAGTAATTGCATTCCCGATTCTGTCTATGCACTTTTAGCCCAAGATAACTTGGTCTAACTGAACATACCTGGAGCTTGTAATACATCTAAAGATGGATTCATATGGTCATCTCAAAATAATATGCACCATGCAGACTGCTGTTTTTCATGTTATGGCCTCAAAATTTTCATCCACACAAAAATAAATGCATTGAAATCAATGTCTGAACGCCATAATCTTGGAATTGGATAAAATAGGCATTCATTGTCTCAGATCATTGTCAAACTTAATTTCCATAGGTACTGATGCTATGGCTACCTTTTACTGATATATCTCAGGCTTTTGCACTGTTAGAAAATTCTCCTGACCAACCATCTGCTAGAAAAAGCAGTGATAACTCTTGCAAACAGTCTGACAGCACACAGCAGCCAAAGTGTATCCCAACAGTGCCTCTAGTTCGTGGCATGGATGCTGTTTCCCGAGCTGCAACATTAAGGAATTATATTCACATGCTTGAGAGTGCAAGCATATTGTCTAGAGATGACTGCCTGTGGTTGTTTGCTCTGTGTGTGGCAGTGGATACTCCACTTGATGCTGATACGTGTGCTTCTCTGAGGTCCTTGCTTCGCAAATGCTCAAGCCTCCTGGCTGGAAAGTCAGAACCTGATGATGAGGTTGCAATGTTAAACATTCTCATCACAATCACTGGGAAGTACTTCGGTCAGTCTGAGGATGCAAGATCTAAGCCAGGCCTGAATAACCTAAATCCTCGCAAGCTGGGAAGTGAAGTAGGTATCTCAAGTGACTGACTGCTGCTGTTCCATATCATTTTGATCTTAAATATCGCCTGTTCTGTATGTGCATAATTATGTTTCAACATTAGTCTGGTGTTTGTTTTTTTGCTCTATGAAGGCTGTGTTAAATAATAGTCTAATGAAGTCTGGTTTCTTGGAGTTTAGAAACATCCATGGACTTGTGCAGTCTTTGAATTTGTAGAAATGATTATTTTGCTCTTCTTCCTAGATGATAAAAAATAAACATCTAATACTGGAGATTGGACATGAATATTTATTTAGTGATATCTCAGACATCAATATTCTACCCATCCTTCTTGTAGTTTTATCAGCATAGAAGCATAGAGCTACTGTTACAAGTCCCTCTCTGGCAGCAGGCATATGTTGGTGGGGTTGGCAGGGTTGTTGGCACTGCTGAGCATGGCTGGGGTTGAAGGGATTGTGCTTAACCTGGCTGCTAGTCTGCTCGGAAATATCTATGCAGGTGCTCAAGAACTTAGATCTGCTTTTTCTGTTTTTATTTTTTTTCCTCTGGAAACAAGAAAACAACAGACTTTTCCTTTAATAAATTTTGTGCAATATGAACGTCTACTCGGAAAGTGTTCGTAAACTAAAGCCTAACAGGGAAAAATTAAATAAAATAAAGACTACAAGTAAGGCTGGCAAATAATCAAGTTATTTGCATTGCTCTTGCAGTTTTTCCCATATAACTTGCTTAACCCAAAGTTCTAGCTTCTCCTGGTATGAATCCATCCCCAATATACTTAGTTTGACCTCACTTTTTGCCACATAACCTGCTTGACCCAAAGTTCTAGCTCCCTACTGCCCAATATGCCTACTTGCTTGTTAGCTCTGTTCTTCCTTGTTCTCCTCAATGTACCAGTTGGACCTTGGTGTTGGCAACCACCTTTCATGTCGATACCCACCTTGGTCTTTGTTCAATGGACCTCCATCTTTCCATTGACAGGTTGTCATTATTTAGATTAGTCGCCCATCTCTGTTTTAGCTAGTTGTTACTCTAATCTGACTGGCTCAAGTTGTTGGATGATAATGCTAAGATCTGATGGTGGGATCCAATATATCAACAAGATGGATGCAACACATTAACAAGATAGATGATGAGAATGGTAATCTAGAAGCAAAGGCATTGGCTGCAAATCCGACAAAAAGAGTTGTGGAGACAGAGATTGCTTGGCAAAGGCCTTCTAACGCTCCAATCAATAGAGAAAGGTGATAAAGGATGACTAAGAGCAAACTTTGTAGCCTTTCGGATTTATGAAGGAAAAAGTATATAATGAAAAGAAAAATGAAGTTAAGTATGACCTTATACAGGAGATAAAGAGAGGTTGTCAAAATGAGGGTCCCTTCTCCTTGGACGAGTCTTTTATAAATAGGTTTCGTATCCGATAAAGGGACCATGTGGATTGCCCAAATCGTAGATCTCATGCCTTACCATGATAAGCTTACCTTATTGGATAGAACAACTTAAAGTATCATGGGCCGCACTTTCTGTAGGTGAGAGCAGATATTCACTCCATCAATTTGCAAGAAGACATGCATGTTGGATCTTATCGGGTGTGCGCTACCTATTGACCTATTGGATGCATGCCTTCAAACCATCCTATTAACTATCTTGCTTATAGTGTTGTTGGTGGCACTGATGTGGTCTAGAAGCTGAAGGATTTTACTTCATCACATGCCTCCCACTTCTAAAACTGAGCTAGATGGCTTGGGTGTGGGAGTAGTTGTTAGTTTTTTAGCATCAATTTGTTTGAAGCACGTGGGCTCCTTTTGACCAAGGTGAGTTATTCCGAGCTTGTGTGCTTTTCTCGTTCCTTGGTGGAGGATGTTGAGTGTTGAAGTTGATGTGCTCCAAGTAAAGAGTTCCTAGAGCCTTGAGTTGTTAGCCTTATTGGCTTCTTATTGCTAAGCAGAGAGTTCTTCTGAGTTGCAAGCTCTCTTTTTTCTTTGCAAGGGAGAGTCCTTTCAAGTTGCTAACTAACTCTCCTTAAGTTGGATGCCATCTAGTCCTATTCCAAGGTGAAGCCTAAGGGCCCTGAGCTATAGGACTTTCAAGATGGACTAGGTTGGATCAAGCCCTACTCAAGTTAAATCAATATTGGTTCATCAAGCTAAAGGGTTGGTGTCCGAGCTGACCTAGTGAGCTAGGACATTGGCATCCAAGCAAAGAGATCTAAGTTGTTTGACTAGGTTGGGAGGTTGATATTCAAGCTGTTCAGCTGAACTAAAAGATAGGTTTCTAAGCTTGGTTAGCTGGAGTAAGGTAAGCAGAATGGATTGACTCTTTCTCGAGGAGAGTTCTTTCGGAAAGATTGGCTCTTTGATAGAGTGAACGGGCCATGGAAGGTTCTTCTAAGCAAGTTGCCTCTTTTGATAGAGTGAATGAGCCTTAGAAGGTTCTTTTAAATGAGTCGGCTCTCTCATGGTGCGGATGGGCTTGAAAGATTTCTTCTAAGTGGGTTATCTCTCTAACAAAGTGAACAAGCCTTAGACAGTTCTTTTAAAAGGGTTGGCTCTTTGATGGAACAGATCGATTCTTCTCTTTCTTAATGAAGAGAGTTCTTTTAAGCGGACTAATGATGAGATAAGCACTCTCTTTTTCAAGAAAAGTTCTTTCAAGTGGATCAGCTCTCTAAGAGAGGGGACCTAGCCTTCTCTTTTTCAACGAAAAGAATTCTTTCAAATGGGTTGATGAAGGAACCGATTTTCTCTTTCTCCTAAGAAAAGTTCTTCTAAATGGATCAAAGTCTTTGATGAAGTAGACTAAGCCTTCTCTTTCTCGATAATGAAAATTTTTTTGAGCAGATTGATGATGGGACCAGCCCTTTCTTTCTCCTAAGGAGAGTTTTTATCATAGATTGTGTTAATTTGATGATGTCAAGGTCTAGGCCCAAAGCCAATCTAGACAGTGCCATTGTTATTGGCAAGAGCTCTTTTACTAGAGGCATTATAGTCTTTCCTTAGTTTCTACAAATGGCACCAATCTGATGATGCCAAGATTTGTAGTGGGACTCTATGCACTAGCAAGATAGATGATGAGGATGGTGATCTAGAAATGAAGGTGTTGGCTACAAATCTGGCAAAAAGAGCTGTAGAGTCGCTAGTAAGGCCTGCAATAATAAAAGAGGAGGATGAGGGAGTGCCAAAGGTTCCTAATGAGAGCCCTCCTATACTCGAGTTAGTGGAGGAAGTTGATGAAGATGGCCAAGGGTTAACCTTATAGCCTTTTAAGTTGGTGAAGGAAAAAGTATGAAACGGAGAGCGAGAGGGAGCTGAGCACAGTCTTACAGAGGAAGTGAAGAAAGGTCGAAAAGGAAGGATCTCTTTATTCTTAGAGAAGTCTTTCTTTTATAGATAAATTCTATATTCAATAATCAGACCGCATGAATTAATCAAATCGTGAGTTATAAACCTTGCTATAATGAGCTTGCCTTGCTGGATGGGACTGCACGGAGTGCCATGAGTCTTACTCCCTGTAGGTGAGCGGGCATCCACTCTATTAGTCTATTAGAAGACGTGCACGTCGGATCATGTCAAGCATGCACCACTTATCGGCTGTTGGATGCATGCCTTCGAATCTTTTTATTGACTGTCCTGCTGATCATGATGTTGGTAGCGCTAATGTGGTTTAGATTACCACATGACTTTGATAAAGGTTGAAGAATTCTGCCTCATCATTAGATATCATTACCACTTGTATCCTTCCACCTCTAATTGAATTCAGATTTACAGAGGATGCAATCATTTAAGCTATTTTCTTCTCATTTTTTTCAGTTGAAAGTTGCTGGTGTTCACACCTGGCGTTAGGACTTTTGACTTTAGCGGCACGTCTAGAGAAGGTTAAAAGGGATTAAAGGAGGATGGTAAATTATCTCAAATAAGTGATATCATCCTCACTCATTTCTCATTATGCTCCATCTTCTTCACCACCTCTTTACTTTGTCCCTAGCCACAAGCATCTTGATCTATGATCCACCTAGCCAATTTGATCCAATCTGCACCCAATTGCACCTTTACTCCACTATTACTCCTCTATTTTCAGTCTATCTAGGATGATCCAAGTTCTAAACAATTATAACTGCTTGATGGTTGTTATGGTCATCCATTTGTCAATCATGATAATATTGTCATAAATATGCAAAGGGTTAAGAAATTGTTTGAACTTGGAGTTACGTTATGTTGTGGTTTTTTTCATTTATTTTATCTAAGTGGCATGATTCATCCATGAGAAGGTCAGCACCAACACAAGCAAAATTACCTCTCTCTCTCTCTCTCTCTCTCTCTCTCTCTCTCTCTCTCTCTCTCTCTCTCTCTCTCTATACACATACACATGAACACAGACGTGCACATGCATGCGTGCACACGCATACAACCTTCATCTAACATGCAAAATATTCATATCCTTAAATGATCTTTTATTCATAGTTCATCTAGTGCATTTGCAAATTGCAAAATATGTCGACATTTTGAAATGCAATTTCTTGTAACAACTAGATATAATAAGCTCTAGCTGTCTCATCATTTGATACTTGCTTGGAAAGTAAATCCATATTTTTTTTCATGGTCATGTAGATATTTGTTGTCATGTTTGATGCCATCATCACAACTTAATGGGACCAAGTATTTGCATAATTCTTGATTGGTTTGTAGTCTGTTTGTCAGCGTTTGTGGTCCATCTCGTGATCCGAACATTATTTTTGCTGCATTTATGGAATTCTGAACATAATACTTACATTAATGACTCATTTGTATAAGATTCTGGGTGGGTAAGACAGATCTTTCATTGCAACTTGATTGCATTACCTAAGACATTTGCATGATTAGGAAGACTGATGTTTGCCACTCTGAAACTTTGAGGGTCATATCATGCAGTAGGTTGGTCGATCATTATTTTATGAATAATATAGTTATTTATTAATTTACAATTGATATAACTTATTGACATCATTCATAATTTTTTCCTTTTCCATTATACTTAAACCTCAATCATCTATGTTATTGTATACCAAGGTTAATGCGTCAGTGGTCTACATGATCGTATCATAGGCTGCTATCTGAAACACAAGAATGGAGGATCTAACACTTCCCAAGCTAGACTGAGCATCAAATATCAAGGAGGTGAATCCAAATACATTCACAATACTTCAATCCCTTGTACATCATGGGCAGAAACTAGGTCTCTATACTTGATCAAGGTGAGGGTTGGATTTGCGAAGATGGACCAGTAGATGTTATATATTGCACTATGCAAATTTTATATATACAGTGATTTTCTTTTTTGATTTTTGTGCTTTCAAATATTAGTAATAGCAATAGATAATCCTGTTAATAGTGTATATTGTTACTAATATATTTCAATGTATGATGGATTATGTAATCATGGATGATTGAATTTGATATTATACTTGGCATGGGTGTTCAAAATGTTCAGAAAACTTATTTGCTTTCTTTCAATTATGCAGCTCTACAAGTATGATAGTGGCAACCAGGCAAGCCTAAAAAAAGTCACATGTTTCTGATATATAAGAACATCATAACACATAATTGGAAAAGAAAGAGGATGATGCTAATGAATGTAATTATAATATGCCTTGGTGCACTATGAACATTTTTGTCTTTGGGACTTTCTTGATATTAATCTATTTACATACATTTGAACCAACAAATCTATGATATAGAAGTATCGATTTTTTCGTTAAATTATGAACAAAGCATAAACTTTTCCATCCGATACATGCCATAACAGTTCATCTTCTGCTATCATAAGAAAGCCAAATGTTCTCTATCACTCTTATGTACATAACGTACATTATGATGAATTTAATATTTTATATATTCATATTAATATACAATAATAATAATAACAATATCTTATATCAATTTAATATAAAATTTTTATTATTTTTAATATATTATAAATAATATTTCATTATGTACGTACAATAACTCTATTTTTTTATTCAATAAAAACAAATAAAGTTACTGTAATTTCTTACCATGATTGAAATACATTGTTCAATTTTAATAATTAATATCATGCACTATCATGATAATATTCCAATTATTCTTCAAAACAATCTATATTGCAAATAAATGTAGGATAGTTGATATTGCAAAAGAAAACTTGACCAAGATTACATAATTTCACCTTTTTTACATGCTTATCCTCAAATTTCAGCCAAACACCATTTTCTTATCTTCGAAATACATCCAGAAGACCCAAAAAAAAAAAAAAAAAAAAAACCTTTATTGGAATTAAAGATCAAATACAAAACAAAAATAAGGGTCAATCCTAAGTAAACCTATCCTCCAAGTCTTGAATATTCTAAACCACGTGTTCGCCGATGCATGCGTGCGTGCAACTGTAAGAATACATGAGCGACGACTCTTAACAAAAACCAGTCATGTGATGGGAGAATCTTTGGGTCCAAATCCAGATGGTGGTATTACTGTATTTCTCGAAATATAAATGAAAGGCAATACCATTCCATATCAAAGGTTTTTGGGGCCAATAAATCACTAAGTAAAATGGGCCCCAGCTAATTTGAAGGCCAATGAGCCCATCCACTATTTAAATATTCCAATTTTTTTCTTCGGCCCGGATGGATTTAAAAAAAAAAAAAAAAAAGAAAGAAGGCCCGATCCAGATCCTCTTAACAAGCATAAGCACAACTGCATGAAGCAGTAACTCAATATGCCAGCTGATGCAATTGAATTATTCTACTAATTGACTATTCCAAGAGGTGATGAGATCAAGGAAGCATAAAAATAAAGTTAACCGAGAAGAATTTAAATCATCATGATGTAATAATATAGAATCAAAGTTACAGCACAATAAAGTACATGGAAACGAGAATTATTAAACTGAGATCTATCATACTAAAGTGATAAACTTGGATTATGCAAAATAAAATTACATCAAAATAATTATAGCTGCCAATAATAATACCCATAAACACTGATTATTGATTTGTCACGGTTTTTTTTTTTTAAAAAAAAAGAACTTAGAAATGGTAACTTGATGTGGATACTCCCATCATATTGTATGATTAAGGCTTCCTTTTCACCTGGCGACAAAAATTTTCAGGTATTAGGGTTTGGTTGCTTGGCTGTGGTGTTTTGAGTCCTACCTCAAACGTGAGTCAGAAATACGACGTGGCATTCTGTTTAGCTGAGGAGTGGAGAGAGGAGTGGAAGGGATCAGCAAGGCCGCTGACCATCTAATCCTGATTTACCTGCGAAACTGTCAATCACTTTTAAGGTGTGTGGGGCTCTCATATGTCCATTATTTGAACAGTCCAACCATAGTTCAAATACTATATCACTGCATCACGTCCACACGCAGGACCACCCTCGGATTCCACGGCCGGGCTTCCCTGGAATCCCTGAACGACGAGCTGGTTAGAAAGAAGTGTTGTATCATGTGTAAATAATACCAATGTTAAATGGCCAAACCACAAATGTTTGCAGCAACCATAATATTTAAATTTTCAACATCTGCAAACACAAGCACAAGGTATTCTCAACTTCTGAAAAAACAGAAAAATGCCATCACAGATTCTGGACAAAAGTTATCTATATTCATATGTTTTAGGTCACAGCAAGGTAAGCCAAATTATAGAATACAGGCATTCCAATTTGACAAGATATTGGACAAGGTGCCAAGTAGCAGAAAGATTGCTTACCAGAGCTAGGGCTTCTGCTGCAATATTCTGACTTTCAGCCCCACAAACTACTGCGTACATGGACAACAAGTGTTCCCTTTGTTCCATTTGTAAAGTCCTCTTGAGACCACTGGCCACCATCTCCATTTCTGGCTGGAGACATTTGAATCAAATCACAGTCGCTGTTAGGAGGAAATTGTATACCTAAAGAAACCTAAGATGAGCTGAAAGTGTAGAGGCATCAATAGTGAATTTTCTGTCTCGAGTTTCATCTATATTAGTGCCCTTCAGGAAATTACTCTTTACAAAGAGGAAGATGTGATTGCTGGGTACAAAGAGCTTTTGACAAAAAGAATCCTAGACGAGAAAATATGACTACAATCATCTGGAAAAAATAACTGCATGTCTTCATGAATTTTATCAATTTGAAAATTGCAAGAATTCTAATTACTCAATAGATAAATCATTCATTGGAAACTGGGAAAAAAGCACTTTAAATTAGATATTGCTTCTAAAATTGATGTTCTCCTCAAAGAATTTCTTCTAGGGTCAACTAGTAAAATGCTCCCGAAGATAAATATCTATTACAGTATCTAACATTTGGGTCGGGCCCAGCAGATCAATACCCGGATGATTTTGTGAGACAGGACTTAATAGATTTAGCAGGACCACATTGTTATACATTGTAAGAATTCTAGCAGTAAGCCAATCAATTCCTTCTATGATCTTCCACAAATTCTTCAGTAAGAGATGATCTGCATCACATTATGGGAGCAGGTACCACTAGAACCTCCCAAAAATTCTGTTAAATTAAATTGGAATGTGTTCTAAAAGGAATGGCTGTTAATTTAGTCTTGGCACGTCCATGTAGGTGAACAATAAATCAACCGGCCAATTTAAAAAAGTTATGATTACCAGCTAGGGGAAAAAATTCATTCACCTCAATGACAAACATTAAGAGTTACAAAAACAATGAAATTAAAACAACATAAGAACAAAAAAATATTCCAGATGCACTTCTGGAACAACAACTACTAAACAGTTGCAAAAATCAACAGAATTGAAAGTGTATAATGACAACATCCATTGGCATGCACAGAATGAGGGATGTGACAAGTACGCGAAAAGGCTATAAGAGAACAGAGAGAACAGTCAGCACACAAATTATGCAGTGAAATCAGTTGACCTGACCCAACCACTTACCGAATGTTCTTCAGGGGGGAAAATCTGATAAATTCTACAGATCTTTGATAGTTCGTCCAATGCTTCAGAATGTTTCCCTTGGATTTCCAATGCCTGAATCAGAAATGTATTTGGTCGCATATATCATTAGAATATAAGATATCAAAAAGCCTTTGCATCAATGAACCTTGACAATGTGCTGCCTAAGCATTTCAAAAAAACTTAATAACAGATACAGAAAAACCATACCCAACATTGCAAAAAGCATGAACGTGTGTGGGCTGCTACAGCTGCACGCACAAGCGTAGCAGCACGAATATTCTTTAGTCCAATATTTTCAGCAAGTCCAGAAATGAATTGCCTGGCCTCCTCACCATCGATTTGAATATTGTCAGAGGTTATTTTTACTCTGAATTATTTACCAAAAAGATATCAATATATGAAACAAAGGAGGGAAGCTAACTATTGAAAGCGAAGGATGAATTTAACAAAAAATTAAGGGAAAATGTATGCCATAGATTAATCTAAAAATCTTACACAACTGTGATAATACCTGCTGCAAGTCCTTAGAACAAAGTCCACTGAAGCCCGATAAAAGGAGTCTCGTGCATTGTCTGTATCAAAGGAGACCTTTGCACCAGAAATCTTGCATATCTTACGAAGCTGTCATCATGGAAAAGGGGGGGGGGGAATTAGTATTGCCAAATACAAAAAATTAGCAAGCAATAAATTTCTCCAATTGAAATCATTATCAGTCTGCATATACACACGTGTACTATGAATTTATTTAATGAATTATGATTATATTAAAAAAATAAGCTACAAGTGAATAATTTTAGCCAACAAAACTTTATTTGTTTGTTCAGCTTTTGCATGTTTCCCATTCCACTCTCTTCTTTTGTTCTCTTGCTCTATTCTTCTATTAAGTATGCTCAACAATAGAATGATGCCATCTTATGTAGTTTATTGTATTTTATTCTTTCAAGGAAAGCTTTATTTTTAAAAGTGACAAGCCAGTTGTGAGCAAATTGTTAATACCTGCCAGTAAAGGATGAAATCTGAAGTGATACCACAACTACCTAAGTGCGCACGCACGCGTGTTTCAATACAAGCAACACAGCTTTAACCAAATTTTGCAACAATAAAACTCCACCAAACCTCCACTTTCAAGTAACATAAGACTGAACAATGCCAAAAGAGAGAAATTATCATAACCAAATAGGTGGAAGGATCCACATAAGAAGTAAGGGATGTGGCATAACACTCAGTTTTTTTCCTTTCATTCAAAGTTAGCTTTCAAGCTGCAACTTTCAGATATTTTTTATATAAAAAAGCGTCCAACTGATACTAACATATAATCCTAAACAATCCTACTGAATCTAGAATCTAACTAAGACCCTTTTGACATAGGTCTGCTAAAAATAGGACCAACAAATCAAACAAATTATTGATTTTCCTAATCAAAAGTGCTACCTATGTTAACTAATATTTGAACTCCTAAGTTGAAAAATGTTAATCTACATAAGATTCTCTAAAAGCCTCCAAAATTTTTAGTCCTCAAATAAATAGAATTTATTAAGACACAAATAAAACCTAACTTCAAATCACATTTAAACTGATTAAAAAGGTCAATAATATATAAGAATATGACCTATTAAAATTGAAGACGTTCCATCAGTAACTTTCACAAAAGGTCAAATTTTTTACAATGAAAAATTGAAGAATGTCACTGAACCATCAGTCTTGTCCAGATCCTATAGGAAACTGGGACTCAAAACGCCTACAGCGTGACGATTCTCTTGAACTGGGATATCCCAACCATCCCAGTGCATCCTAGGCTAGGGCTAACTAGGACATTTTTTCTAGAAAAATACAAAAGGTTTTCTTGTTGCTATTATCTGCATCGGTATGTCTTGACTGTACTGTCCCAACCTGGTACTGTACCATCCTAGAAGGAAACCAAAATTTAAACCCTATTTCTAATGGTATTACTTATCCTGTTAATCATTTTTATTTAATACAGCAATTATGTGTGACCAGTTTAGTGGTAGCAATACCTATTCAAGTTTATTAATCATAGTAAGAGTACAGTTGTTAGGAGCTTGCAGATCCACTACTACTTGACAAAATATTAAATTAGAACATAAACCATAAATGCATTTGAGTAGTTTTCTTTCTTGAGAGGGGAGAGGGGAGAATGGGGGAAATGCATAAGAGATCTATGGGTGTACAGTGAGAGAAGCATTTCTTTTCTTGAGAAACTATGAAAGTTTAACATGGTTTTTTTTTTAATTGATTTTATATTTTTAAATTAATATCCAACCATGAACTAAACAGGGAATGGTAAAGTTTCCTAAGTATAACAAATGGATCATCACAAAGCAAACAAACAGGTCATTTTACACTTAATTGTGTTTAACATTAAAATGTTGACCAGTGTTGTCATATCATAAGATTGCAAAATAAACCAACCGGTACATGCCAATGGTGGCCATCATAGAATATGGATTCTGTGTATCATATTACAGCAGGAATTGGCATGATAAAACCATAGGAAAAAAATATCATTGGAATACAGCATGGAGCTAGCTACAAGTCCCTTAACATTTTAGGACAAAAGTTGGGGATTTCAAAAACCATTATGGATAAAATGTGCAAAAGTAAGTAAGTCGCCTTAAAAATGTGCCCACTTGCTTCTATCCATGTGAATTGAGCTCTTAAACATCACTCCAGAATTGGACCTCGTTTATTACACTGAAGTTATTTTAAAGATCCTAAGACAACAATCAGCGACTGACTGGGATACAAAACCCTCAGAAAATCAAACCAAAGATATTCAGCGATCAAGTCACAAATTTTAAGTGACAAAAATGTGCTTAGAGTGGCCAGTTTAGGGAAAGCAATTATCAGCAATAACCACAAGGTTTCTTTACCTCTGTTAATGTATTTCTTATCAAGGCCTTTTGAGAAGAATTTTCTTTTTTTTACTCCTCTTCTTTTTTTTGGCGGGGGGATTTACTAAAAATGAAAACAAGATGAAACTAGGCATGGGCTTTCTGTTTGACATACAACCATGTAAATAATTATAATGTAAATATTTCATTTAGTTAATTTAGTTAATTGCTCGACCAAACATCTCTTCAGCATATTCAGTTTAAATACTGCACCTTGATGCATCAAAATCTATACAAGTTTATGCTATATATGTCCCTCATAAACTGGTTATAAAGTTTACCACCTAGAAAATATATTTTACGATATTCAGTATGGAGTTATTGCAGCTTGCAAGAAATATGTTTATCAGAAGAGTTATTTAAATTGAAACAATATTGTCATGAACTTCAGTAGATTATAAAGGAACTGACTTGAATTATATCATCCTCTTTATAGTCCTTCCCGCTCATTCTATTGTCCATTATGGCTGGCAATCAAGTAAATATGTAATGATCTGAGGGGAACAGCACAAATGAAGCATTCATGAAATCATTTCCAAGGAATAAGGGGAAGAAAATTTACCTGCAAACACAAAAGATTGTAAAAAATATCAACTCTAGATGAAAATTTCTCATTGCTCATCTGTATAAGAAATTACATAACATGCAAAGACTAAGAGTCAAAGTGCAGTGACAAGCCTTAAAGGAGATTAAACTTAAATTTCCGTAAACTGAAACTCCAATGCATTGGCTATGTTAACACAAAAAAACTTACGGAGACCACTTTTATAAGCAAGTATTATGTTTTTCAAGAGAAAAAAATGGTTGCCAAATTAGATATCTGCAGTTACATAACAAAGTCTCCTAGTTTTTTGAATTGATAGTTTAAATACCAAAGTCAAAAAAAAAAAAGTGTTGGATGAAAGCAACATAGGTTTTAATTATCAAGTAGCTACTACACACTAAATCATCCAAAAACTGTTGAACTAATCTTGAATTGCGGTTAAATTAATGTAAAAAGTTGTTTCATACTTTATCATGTCACAAGGAACACTTTTCCCGGTTATGATTATTTTATTAATGACCCCCAAAATACTCCAAATAAATCAAGAATTATATTTGACTATGCAAAAGTTATCTGCATTTATCTTGATCTCTGGAAAATTATCTAGCATATGTCTCTTCTTAAACATGATACTGTCTGATAATTTAAGGAATGGCATTTCCAATTGCTTTTAATGGTTTCATAACCATTGCACACCAAAATGTTTGGGTTTTTGCTTGAACTATTATACCATGTAGAATCCTTGGAGAGATAAAAACATCATTTGGAAAAATAGATTTAGGGGCCATTTGGTTCGATGTTGGAATCGGAATCGAATTTCATTGGAATTGGAATCAAAATCTCTTATTCCCCCCACTTGTTTGGTTCATATGAAAATCAAAATTGAAATCGGATTGATTCCTATTGTTGTTGTTTGGTCCACCCAAACCTTAGAATTCGAATCAGTACAGATTTTCAATTTTCCTTCAAGTCAAAAACTTTAACTTTAGATTATTTTTGAATTTTTTTTAATATATATACACTGAATTTAATATTCAATTCACAAATAAATAGACCTAAAAATTAATAAATAAAGGAAGACTATGATAAACTATACTATAATAACATCTCTAAGATCTAAGAGTTCTAGAGTGCTGGAGAAGAGAAAAAGGAGAGACTCCCCAAGGCTGATTGAGGTTTTTTTTTTTAATGTGCTATAGTATATAATTGGTAAGAGAATCATTTCCAAATATCTTCTACCATTCATTGTTTGTCCTCTGTTATCATTTCCCATGTTGCCATATCATAGAGGAAAAGAAAGAGGAGGAAAAGAAAGAGCAAGGTGGGAGAAAGGAAGAGGGGTTAGGTGAGAAGAGGGGGCAACGAGAAGAATGAAAATGATTACGTGCGAGAAGGATGAAAATAGTTATAACGCTTGAATAAGAATCATAAGCTTGAGCAAGAGTCAGGGTTTCTAATCCTCCCTAAATCATGATTCTGATTCCAGATGGAATTGGAATCGAATTCCAATTCCATCCAAATAAATAGTGGAATCAGAATTAATCTGATTCCTATTACAGAGCCTTATTTTCGCGAACCAAACAGACCCTTAGTCTTTAAATTAAAAAATATATATATAAGGCATAATACGAGAAATGGGACTTTGTCACATCTTGGTTGTTGTATCTTAAGGACCATATGGTGTTAAATCTTTGTTGAAATCCTCTTCCCCATACTAGAGGCAAGAGTGGGGAAAAAAAGAAGAAAATTTTTCAAAATTCGGCATCCTCCTCAAATAATAATAATGAGAAGCATGAAGATCATTACATAACAATATTTGGGATGAGAAGCATGTGCCTTGGAATATCAGATTGTCTGCAAGTTTATGGATAAATGTTACCTCCTGGCTGTGGATGAGGCTTGTTTTCCTACAGGAAAAAAAAAAAGGAAAAAAAGAAAAAAAAAAAAGACTTGTTTGAGAGGATTTTTTATTGCTTTTCGTTTCTTAGTGTTTGTGGCCTCTAGTATAATAATCAACTCGCTATGGAGTATAAAGGGCCTTATGTTCATACCTGCTCCTTTTTTAAATGAATGTTCCTGTCAGCTAATCAAATTTATGCATGCCTCAAGATGCTGTGCAGTGAGAACGTTCATGTTGAACTGCAGTAAAACTAGTAATTACATGTAATAGATACATGTAAAGCAGTATGGAGACACACTAGAATTTTAAGTTAGAAATTCTTTGAGATAGTCTGTAGCTATAATGTTGCCAAATGCAATCCTTCTAAACATGTAGTCCGGAGTATAAGTTTAATGTTCATTGTTCAAAAACAAGGAGTGGAAGACCTATGAAGTCTTTGATAGGGGTGATAGGAATGAAAAGATTGGTTTTCCAATGAAATTGCATATTGAAAGGAGACAAAAGCATGGTAAGATACACCAAAAGCTCCTAAATTTGCATGGCCGTATTTCTTTTGTTTAATTTATCGACACAAGGTACTGTCATTTCTTCACGGGTTTCACATGATCACTAACAAATACAGTATTTCCAAATATTATAAAAAATTCTATCTTCCATACTGTCAATACTACCCCTAAATCTCTGGCTGGGATGCTTTTGAAGCATTTCAGAATATGGTGGCATTGGTCTCATTATGGATCTCTAAAGCATTGAATTTTTATAAGTATATAATCGCTAGCAGCCTTTGTTCAATCAAGAAATATCAAGGATAGCTGACCTCGGACCAGTCTCTTAGCTTCCCTTTGGAACTCCTCCTTGGCGACCGAAACCACCGGTGAGGAGATCGAATTGGGCCACCACTTTGGCAGCTTTTCCTGCTTCTCCACAGGTCTTCGCAATACATCCCGCCCAACGCTCACCTCGGCATCTCTTGGAGGCGAAAGAGGGTTCACTGAAACCCTAGAACTCCTCTTCTCCACTTCCCTCCCCTTAATCCTCCTCCCAACCACAACCTCCCTTCCGCCGAGGCTCCGATCCCTCCGGACCACCGCCCCGTACCCGGACCACCAAACCGATGGAAACCCCAACCCTAACCCCGACCACAGCCACCCCAAAACCCTGGCCGCCAGTACCGCCGCGAAGCTCCAGAGGAACAGA
The DNA here is from genome assembly GCA_017589505.3 of Metroxylon sagu. NCBI lineage: Eukaryota > Viridiplantae > Streptophyta > Magnoliopsida > Arecales > Arecaceae > Metroxylon > Metroxylon sagu. The sequence continues at coordinate 934,289 of JACVBY030000539.1, forward strand.
TTTGCCACGAAGAGGACTGAAGACTGGCGGCAGGAGAACACGACGCGGTGGCCGCCCTCAACCCGGACAGAGTTCCGGAGATCGTGGTAGGCCTCGGCGCCGGAGGAGAGGAAGAGGTGGATCTTCGCCTCGGACGAGCGGCGGAGGCGCGCCAGGGCCGCCGAGACCCGGGCGGTGGCGGCGTCGAAGTCGATCGAGAGCTCGAGATCTCGGTCGGAAGGCGAGGGATTGGAGCTCCCGGAGGGATCGGCAGGGCGGCGGCGGCCACGGGAGCGGCCGCGGCGTCGGAAGAGGGAGGAGGAGATGGAGAGGGAGATGGAGGGTGTGAGAGTGGGTCGGCGGAGGTGGAGGAGGAGCGGCCTTCGTGGACGCCGGTGGCCGTGGAGGGAGAGGAGGGCCGGCGGAGCGGCGGAGCTTGCGGCAGCATTCATTGGCCTAGGCGAGATTGGAGGAGGAGCGGCATGGCAAAGTTTTTATAGCTTGCGGATTGCGGCGTTGGTGGGGAAGGAATTTGGAATCGTTTTTATTTTTTATTTTTCATTTTTCAGAAACAACAACATTCCCGTTGTTTCCCAAGCCATTCCCTTTTTCTTTCTTTTGGCTTTTTGCTCGGGAATTCCAAGGTGGAGCCCTCGTTATGCGTTGGAGCTGTGCAAGGTCTTTGGAATTTAGGGGAAGTAAAAACTAGAGTTTTTGCCAAGAGTGCGCAAACAATTTGGATGTTCTTGAAACCAGGAAGACGTCGATCAAAGATCAATGGATATATTTATGAATGCTCATGAAAAAGCAAGCACAGAATAGAAAATAATAGGGTCAAACACCTCCACCAATAGGAATATTTATAATTAATTAATTAAGTTGGGATTATGAATAAATTGTCCCTCATGAACTATTAAATGTCTTCATTAATTTGTATATATCAAAATAATTCAAGAAATTTGAGCCCAAAATAGGTCAAGAATGATTCAGAACCTTTAATAATTAAGGACTCAAATTCTAAAGGATGGTTCACATTTAATCTGGAATGACTGAAAATACTTGGAGCTGATGCCGAGAAACAGAACTTGGTTTTCAATGCCAGCAACAGTCACCAGAATTGATTTTCTTTTGTTTCTTATTTTTCCTTTGTTTTAGCTTTTATGCATCTTACCATGTGGTAGAAGCTATACCGGGAGAGCTATTTTAGTTTTATGTTTAAAAATTAAACCATTTGAGCAGAAAGGTAGATAATTTTGAAACTTTCACGGGTATTAAAAAATTTAAAAAAAAAAAAAAAAAGTTTATAACGCGGTAATAAGATCAAACATCATCCTCCCATCACTCCTGTTACAATTTTGTTCACTAGATTATTTTGAGACAATTTAAACTATCAAAGGAGTTATGATGCAGGAATTACTTTCGGAATATTCAACGGAATGAGATCTGCTAGCAATGGTTTCCTACCAACATATATTAAGATGGTTCACATGGCTTTGGAGGCTTTGTTGCTGATATGGTCCTGGTATGGTTCTCGGCATGATCCAACAAGAGATTCCTGATGTTATTGATCTTCCTCCAATATATCAATGCAATGTGGAAACCAGAGCAATTTAGGAAGACATAAGGTTGCCACTCACCACTAATCTGTCGCACTAAAAAGGGTTGTTAATTGCAGAATTTCATGAGGGTTGCAGACATGATTTCAAACTATGGAATAAACACGCAGTCTCACCAAAGTAAAATATAATAACATAGCAGCACTTACCCAAAGCCATTATGCTAGGCCAGCTTTTCAGCTCTCTCTGTTAATTAAACAGATTCCACTGATATAGCATGCCTGGTGTAGTTGCCAAAAGAAATATACACGTGAATGAGATATGTTGACAGAAAGAATCCAGAATTTCCTCTTAATCACATGAAAGAATCATGGAAATGTATCTCCAGTCTTTACATAATAAAAGCTAAAAATATGATTGCATACTTGCATTGAAAAACATAATACAACAGAGGGAAAATGGAAAACTGTATATGTGTCATCTGATCACTAGGGAATTCCAGTACAAAAAGATGAGACCACCAGCTGACATTTGCAAGCTCTCTACAGCCTGAATGTAATATTGTTTTCACCCCTTAACCTTTCTAGGCAGTGCCTACTGCTCTCCTCTGTATCTTGCCTTGAGGAAACTCACGTAATGCAAATAACATTGCCTACAGAACAGGCTGAAAAGATAATATGTGCTTGCTTTTCTTTTGTGATAGATTTCTTTTATTAATTCAATTGAGAACTGGCTCATCTCTGGATCATGCCCCAATAAATGAATCTCTTTCAAAAAAACCTGTGGTAGAAAAAAAACGTTAACCAAGTGTCTAATCTTCCCACCAATGCAGAAAGTTCAAGATAAGCATAAATGAAGGTTGCAACACCATAATTGAGAGTAAAGCATACATGTCAATTGGAATTTTTGGCTTACAACTGATGTAGCTGCTAGAATAAATATAAAATACTATCCATGCCATATTAATGCTTGCATGGTATCATGCTCTATTCATGGTTTAGGATTCTTCACTCTGGGAAAATCCCTGGGCGAAGCAGGGCTAAGTGCTGAGGGATAGCACCACTTCAAAACTAGAAACCCTGATCTCTTGCTTCAAAGAAAGATGGTTACCACAGCTAATTGCTCCGGGATAATACACACCTCAATTTTCACAGCACACACCACTGTTGATATAGGGCAAATAACACTGAGTTCATATCAGGGAGAGACAAGTTTCAAGCAACAAGCACCAGCTTCTCTTTTAATGGTCTAAATCTTATTACTCTACATTTTAGGCATCTACATTTAAGCAGACTGTGAACCCTGGTTTTTATTTTTGTTTTAGGTTTTGTTTGATTCTGCTGTTTTAGAATTCTGTGGGGCTTGAACTCAGGAGAGGGATGACTGAATGCAAATAAGATGTGCTAGTTTTAGTCTGAGTAGGTGTCTTCTAAGTTAATGATCTATATATTGCTTTAGATATAAGTAGGAGCTAATATATTATGGATATCCTTTATAGAGCCTTAGATTAATTTAGCAGTTTATCTGAGAAACAATATGTTATAGAGGATATGCTCATAGTATTCTTAGGACCATTGATGCATAAATTATTGGCTTAAGAATTTATAATTGAATCACAAAAAAAAAGAGTATAGATTGAAAGGAGCTTCCTTTCAACTATGACATGGATCTAGATTTACTTCTAGCTGGTGTTCCACACCGACTATGACAAGAAGCCACTAAATGGGGAACCAGATTAGCTATCATCTAGAGGATGCAGACCTAACATGGAACAAATGGTGTAGAAGATTTCAGTGTATTGACCTCTAGATTTGGTTGCGAAACCTTTTACATCTGGTTTACACCAACTCCACAAATCCATTCCCCCTCCCTGTTGGTAGGTGGTTTCAAGCTTTCAGCTATCACTACCATAATTCTATTTATATCACTTTTTGACTTTTGAAATCATTAGTTTGTGTCTCTTTCAGTTGTTGCCTAATACACAAAAACCCATGCATACAACAACAACAACAACAAAGCTTTACTCCAAAACAAGTTAGGGTCGGCTAACAAACACACATGTATACATATACACATTCTCTTTTTATTTGCTTCACCTTCTATATTTTTTTGAAACGACTGTCCTCCTATGCCTGCAACCATACCATTCCCATCTCATGCATCCATGTTTGGTTAAGCATGATAAAGATGGTAATTATTATTAATTGCTAATTTTCTTTGAGGATGCTTATCTAATTAATGTCCATAATCACAGAAATTCACTATCATGTTCATACCCTTCTCCATCTTAATCTTCTTCTATTCAATTTCCAGCAAAATGATAACACTCAGTTTTTTTCAATTGAAGTTGGACTCAGAAAAGGTTTTTCAATCATAAAATTAAAAAAAAAAAGAATAGTAGAAATATATGGAAGGAGTTTTGAACATGGACAAATTATGCTTAAGATATTTGTCAACAAAAAAAGTTCTGCAGTCCTAAATGCATGGGTGTGCTATAATATACCCGGGCCCTAATGGCTCGAGGTATTGCCCTCCTTTCACATAAAAAAAGGGCAGTACTCCACTGTTTCTTTCTACACAACACTGAACCCACCACTCTCTCTCTCTCTCTCTCTCTCTCTCTCTCTCTCTCTCCAACCAACTCTCTCACACACTCTCTTCTCTCTCTCACACACACTCCCTCATTCTTCCTCTTGTCACTATCTCTCACCCTCTCACTCTCATCTCTCACACCCTTACAGTCTCACTCTCTTATCCTCTCTCTATTCTCTCCCTCTCTCTCTTTTATTATTCCACTCTCTCCTTGTAAAAGAAAATAGTAAGGATCAATGGCCTGGTGTTTAGAATAGTAGCCTATTTTTAATTTAAGATAGTCAAACTTTTAGAAATTGGAGCTTGCAGAAATTTTTCAAAATTATTTTAAAAAAAATTAATGTGGCACTAATCTGATACACATGTGATTTTGGGTTATAAGTTTCAAGAGATCCATGTGAAATATTTGATCTACTTAGTTATTGGTTGTTATGAGGTGACATTGTACACTCAAAATTATTTTATTAAATTAATTGATAGTTTTCTTATACCAAATAATGTGCAAATTATTATGATTTCAGATTTGATTACACAAAAAATGTCAGTTCAATTATGTGAACCTAATTCTTAATAGAATTACTATTAAATTTATTTTGGACATGATCTTAATTCGTAATTAATACATAAAACACTATATCTCTTATATTAGCTGCATTATTTTTATAAATTATTGTGCAAATCCTTCTCATATTTACAAAAAATAAAATTGTATTTGTTAAGAAATCTTTTTGTAAATCAGGTGGCATATTTGGAGTATTGCTGTAAATTGCATATATCTTAGACTTACCAAAGCTCTAGGAGAAGTTCACTTTGAAAATACCTGAATTATTCTAGAAATGGCTAGTGTTTGAAATTATTGTTTTGAATAGAACATAAATGCATGGCATACTTTCAGCCTATGTTCTAGACCCCGCCAATGGGAGTTATGCATTGGTACCTGTGACAGTTCCGGAACCTATGATAATCTGGCCCTGTCATAGGGTACAAATGTGATATTTTGGCTCATTCAAGGATACAAATGCAGTATTAAGGCTTTGCTGGAGGTTACAAATGCAAAACTTTAACCTGTTTCACAGGTTACAGATATGGCATCTCAGTCATAATATAGGGTATAAATGTAGCCATAGTCATAAGCTTGAGCTAAAATAGATTTGAAATATGATATCTATGATCAAATATTTAAATATAAGTATAGTTCTTATAATGAAATTTATATTGCAAACTTCATTCTAATAAAAATATATTATTTCACCACACAGATATGTTGTAAGCTTCACTTTAATAAAAATGTACTATTTCATTATATAGGTTACATGAGTTATATTTATTTGATACTTGCTTAATATAATTATATAAAGTGGATTGTTACTTAATGAGTTGTCAAGCTAATTATTTTCACTTTTCACTTTCTAAATCCAGGGATTTAAAGACTAGCCTGATAAGTCTTCAGAAGAGAGTAGATAGAAGCAAAGCCAAATTTATAGTTAAATTAGACCTAGTTTGTTAGTTTGCATATTAAATGTTACTTGAAGATGTGTGTGTGTGAGCCAACTACTTGAAGTTCAGAGGTGTAAATTTGTGAAATACTTTGTTCATGACTTTTGAGTGATCTATATAATTATGTCAAATATTTAATTTTGAGAGTTTAATTGTTCTAGTCAACCCCAACTCGTTTGTAATTAAGGCTTTATTATTGTCATTTTTGTTGTTGCTAATTGTTCCAATATTTATCCTTTACCATTGTCTAATTTGTGAATTATGTTGTTATCAAGTTAATCCATTAATAGGTTGAAAGCCTTGAATATTGTAGGATCAAATCCCTAAGAGTATGCAGCAGTTACTATGCTATTGAATTCTAGTTTTTTGGTTGAGGGTGTGACATGTGCATGATGAGTTTAATAAAGAAGTATCTAAATGATTAATTATACTTCCTCAAAAAATGCAGAGATTGGAGGGCATGCCTCAAAAAGTGACACTATTTGGGCAGAAGTGGTTCTCTCTCATCAGGTCCAACTCGATGACTAGCCTGTAAGTGAAAATTACTGAGTAAGCATAAGTCATTCAAAATGTAGCAATTTTCAAACTATACATATGCTATGATAATAGAAATGGCCCTTACATCTTCAATGGCACCAGCGGTCATATTTATAAAAGAATCGTCCTTTGATCTGAAAACAGATACACACATGTTACTTTTTTTCGTTGGGGGAGGGGAATCTGAAAACAGCTTAGTAAATCAGATAAGAAAAAAGGTAAAGCATAAAAAAAAGAACCACTTAAACATCAGTAACCATTCAAAGTCCTGGTTCCAACGAAGCAAAGTCATAGGAATTGCTCAGTTATTACATCGATTTTTCTTTTAAAAAATAAAGTTTGAGACTTGTATTAACAAAAAATGCAAGATGATTTAGCATGAGCAGTGGTCTATGTGCATGAAAGTAACTTAACTAAATTGCTGAATAACAAGAAGCAGATGGATATCCCTGAATATGGTATAATCGATAATCAGCTCATTATGAAAAGAGAGAGAAGCAGAACCAAAGAAATCAAGGCATGTACCTCAGATTTTGAGAATCCATCATTTCTAATGATCCATTTGGTGCCTCATCTTTGACTTTTGCAAGTGGAGAAAAGAACTGATAGAAATTAAGTGTCAGGGTTATTTATAAAATAAACATCTAAAAATTTTTAAAAGATCACATTGGCAGTAGTCACCTGGTGCATCGATATAAACACTATTGAAATTCCCAAAATAAAATTCATTGTCAAAGTATGACCAAACAATGCAGCCGATGCTATCCCAGTAAAAATAGTGGCAACAGTAGATGAATATTTCTTCAAAATTGTGTCTGTCAAAATCAATTAAGTCAATTTAGTAGTTAGAGCAGAAGCTTAATCAATGACCATAGATTTTGGTCAGAATCATAAAATTTGTTTAGCAGCAGCAAGAAATAAACATGCTTAAACACAATAGAATTATAGTTTACCTGCATATTTAAAAAAGAATGAAGAAAGTATGCCTTGTGCTGCATTGTTACATATGAGAAACATTGTAGCCTTTGAGTGGCCTTGAAGGATGTCAAAACTACTGGGTCCTGAAAACATTTGAGATGCCAGAGCAGATATCGTTCAACATATCGTCAAGGGGCACTATATGGCATCAGATGAATATTTAGTATGTAAGCGATGAACTAAAAATTTGATCAGCAAATACAAAGGTTCTCTTTTCACATACATGAAGAACAAGACAATAAGACTAACACTATAACTTTACATGTGGGGCTATGAAGAATAATTTGCTTCAATATTATCAGGACCACTTGCCAAGACAACTAAACTTTTGGACAAGGAAGAAGCATGGCATGACACCCATGTAGCACCAAAAAAGAAACATGATGCTTACAAGAACAGATACAAGAAATTTCACACCATTTTCCTTATTTTCTTTCATGTATTATGCCAAGAACAGATACAATAGTTAATTAGTTCAGTCCAGTATTCAACACTTTTCACTATATTTATACTTAGTTGCCAGAATTGGGAGCGGGAGCAGAGAAGTGGATAAGTTAGAAAAACTTTCAGTAAAGAAGCACTTAGGAAGCAAGGGCAGATTTGAGATTCCAAAAAGATTCTGAAGCATATGTATTACACTATAAAGAATATTCTGGCTACTAAATATATATGTTGTTATTTGTTATTTACAGAATTATATCATAAAAAGCACCCTAGTGCCAAAAAGACATTTAGGTGTCAAATGTGTCAGGACACTTGGAAACTTCATAAGCCGAGTGTCTAGGGTGCTCAGGTTCTTTTTCACAAAGCAGATCACTAAGGCTGAATTAAAAGGCACAAATGAAACTGCATAATAATAAGAACATCTGATCATAGAATAGATAGTATTTACTGAAAATTGTTTCCCATAACCATAAAAGAAAATGAAGATGGATTAGCTTTTTGCTATATTTGTTCTTCTTTTTTTTGTTTAAAGCACCATTTAATTTAAAACTTTTTCTATTGGAATGGTCCCACATTCAGTAGGAAATTAGTTGGGTTTCACTTACATGACGATCCTCACTGTTTTCTGGTGCAGTGGCCTACTGGCCTGTGACATGTGATGCCTTATTCATGCATGCACCTGCAGCACAGATCAGATCAGCCGGGGTAACTGTGTATGAACATTCAGATGCTCGCTTGATGGGTCAACAAGGGAATCTCTCTCTCTCTCTCTCTATCTCTCTCTCTCTCTCTCTCACACACACACACATGCACGCATGCATGCACAAACATGCTCCTCTTAAACCATATAAACAAATAGACACCCTTGTCATGATTTATCTTGATATTTGTTGAGAAGACACCTCACCTAAGGACATTTCTTCTGATATTCACATCCCCCCAGATTGCTGATGGTGCAAAGAAACCCACCGAATACAGTAGTGGTTCCAGGAGACAACTCCCTAGATGATTGGGTGCAGAAAATGGATGGATAGACAAAAGTTTTATATGTATCAATGATATAATAGATAGGAATATTGTCCAGTCCAGTTGAATTATCTTGATTGTCAAATTTTGGATTGATCCTAAATTCTCCAACTTGCAGGTTGTAAAGGAATAGTTGAGACATTTGATTAGATTCTGGAGAACAATGCTTCCATAGATGGCCATGAATGATCCCCTGATAAAGTTTTCAGTATAAATTTTGAAGTTTAGAGTCTGTGGGAGAAATAGTTAAGAGAAAGGGGATTAAGTGATTATCAAAACACATTAATCTTTATAATAATAGGAAAATTGCAGATAGGAGTGGCACATCTTACATGAAACCACCGGGCATATATGGTACATTAAGATGCTAAGCTAAATCTTGGAAAAGGAATGTATTCCAATCTAAACAATTACTACATAAAAAACTTGTACACCTAGGTAGGAGGGCTCAAAATCATGACTGCTAAATTTCCTTCATTTTCATAAAAAATTAAACTAATTGTGTACAGTATGTCAACTATGCATATAGAAAATAACTTTGGCATAGATTTCAATTAACCAGAATGCTCAAACAAAGTGACTGATTTTCAAGCCAAGATTGTATACCTTTGAAAATGGCAGTTCCAATGATGGCAAGAAAGTTGAATATTGCTCCATAGCCGTATAGGAACAAGTTCTGCAAACGGTGGGAGAGAAAATCAGATGATCAGTACATAAGATCATCATAAAATTAATGATGGGATGCTATGGATTTATATACCCTATTGAAAGAAGAGGCAATTAGCTTTTGTCAGCAGATTCAAGTATTTGCAGCAGATAGATCTCCTATTATCATTTTAAAATGATATCAGCAAGTGAATACATCAGAGGTAAAGAGTCACCTGAAGATAGATACTTGTCTCAAATTGGCTTTTTAGAGCATACTCATTGTAAACCGATGCCAGTGATGGAACAGTTACCTGAAATTCAATATTATCAATAAAATACTTGCAGCATGTTAACAAGAGTATATACACAAAACAATATCAATAGCAATTATTTCAGTTCAAAGTAACAAGTTAATTTATTAAAGCATGCCACTAAACCATCCAATCATTCAGTTTATCTTGTTATGAATGAGATTTGGGCTACAAAACCATTTGGAGTATAACGCTTTTCTTGTCTGATGCTAACCATATCATTTGAAAAACAGTATAATACTACAATATGAAATATTTTGAATTTGCATCCTTTAAACCCACAAGGATATATTTGACAGCAAGGAAATCCATGGAAAAGTAAAATGTACAAGACTTTTCATGGTGATGTTTTCAAGAAAATCAATTGTATGCTTTCCAAATTTGTTAACTTCCTAATAATTAAAAAAAAAAAGAAAATCAGATTTTTCAAGAAAAACAAGCCTTGCAAGCAATTTTCCATGGACCAAAACATACCCTCAAGTTGAGCTTGCAGTTCTTTTCGAAAAGAAATATGATAAATTTCAATTACTCAGTATTTGTATAACTATTTTACTTAACCTTTTATTAAAAAAAAACAAACTTGTATCTGTGAAATAACCATGTTGATGCATTGAAGAATATTCAAAATAACAAGGCTAAGTTCAAAGTCCAAAACAAAGGGTCTAAGATAAATAGATTTATATAATATCAAAAAACATGCTGAATGTTACACACAAATAGTGTTGCAGCAAAACCACAAATCAAGCATCATGAGAATGTCAATATCATAGAATCTTTAACCAATTTCTATACACAATTGCTGGTCAATAACTTATAAGAAACAAATTACTTAAAAAAGGCCACATCCTTATAAAGTTAGCATGCCTAGAGAATTATAATCATATCATCGAACCTTTTCCCAACTACTTGAGGTTGGCTTTATGCATCCTCATTCAACAAGTATTCCTATCTAGGGCTGCCTCTAACATTATTGCAAGTTTCTCCATATCTTTCTTCACAATATCTTTCCTCACAACCTTCATGTTAATTTAAGTCTTCCTCTTCTTTTTTTATAATTTTCAACACAATTTTAGCATGCATGACGTGCTCATCATAAATCCTGTCACAAGCCAAGATTCAAAAAAGAAATGACACAGCAGGTAGAGCTTACAAAAACTACTGTATATATGTATGCAATCGTTGCAACTGGAAGACCAAGTGCAGTAGTACCCGCAGGCAGTGACCGAAGCTGATTAACACTGATTCCAATTAGCAAAAGTGCAAGAGCCTCCCACTGCCATCAACAAAGAGAATCAGAGGGAAAAGAATATAAGGGGTGGGGGGACATATATAATAAGTCAAGATTAAACCATTGAAAATGCATACCACAATAGCTATCGTATACATTGAAGAACTAACAGATACCAGCATAACTTATCTCATTGCAAAAGTTTGTCTGATGACAAACCCTCACAGGTATCAGAATAGCATATAACATCGAGATTTTCATCCACGAATAAATGGACATCTCTTACTCTTCATATTCTTCAATTGTGATGGTAAATAGGTGACTATAACTCATTTCAAACTTGAACTTACCTGGATTATGGAAAAGCGCCTTCTCATTATGATCTTTAAGAGAACAGCTATCACCAAAACCTGCCAGAGTTTACCCCACGTTAAGCATTTTATCAATTTTGTGCTACTTCAGGAGTTCATGGTCCAGAAAAATGTGTGACCACAATCAGAAGAATGAAGAGGATCTAATGATGCAGCATGTGATATATAAGGAACAGATTACCACTAGAAAAAGCACATAATAATCAATAGACACAACATACAAGAATATGTACTCAAAAATCTGTGATTAGCTTAACAAGAAAATTAACAGTGGAATTTGTCCGTAATAAATCATGACTGAAAAACAGAAAACCAGTATCCAAAAAAATGAAAGAATATCATATGTGCACCATTTTAAGGAACATAAGCATAAAGATAAAAATGGCAAATAAAATAGTCATATAGGAAATATGAAATTAGTTGTTGGAAAGACAATATCGTAACAAAACATGGTATTCAAACCATGTTTCTCAATAGTTTGGAAAGGGAAAAAGAATCATATAAAATAAGAACAATCATAGAGAAAATCATACAAACCAATACCTTCAGGTTGCTCAACATTTTCACAGTTGCTGGATTGAAGTATAACTGCATACAAAGGTAAATATAATCAGATAAGCATTTAAATTTGAAATCAAATATCCATCATTATCAATCATCATGAGTAAAGGTTGAATAAAGGGGTGGGCAAAACATTGCTGCTGCAGCTGAAATCAGACTTATACCTGCATGATAAACTTTAAATAGTTGTTGACAGCATACAGAAGAGCAGGAACTGCAAGGAGGGCATTGTTGCGAGCTGCCTGAAAAGGAATACCATAGCATAACCTGACAATCAGATGGTATCACTAATATGCAAGATGCAAATGGTTTTCAGGGATCTGCATGAGAGAGGAAGGAAGAGTGCAGCTATGAGTCAAAAATCTCAATTCAACTTATTCACTTTTAGGTGGATCATGGATGTAAAAGGATGCACATATTCCATTATGACCTAGCTTGATTACAAGGATCTCAAGCTCAAGGATGAAGCAGGAGACCTCTATATTTGAATCTTTGAACACATCATAATGATAAAACCAAGGACACATAAATTTGAAGTTATGTTTCAATAAAAGGAATTATCATCGCAAGCCCCTTCTCCTATCTTGCTCATCCTCTTAATTCTTTATCAAAGATGGCCAAAATCCCATTAGTCATTATACTAAGAGATGCTAAAAATCAAAGATCAATATAATATGTTCCAATAATTTAAATCATGGAACTATGAAGTGGCAATACCAACCCCCCCCCCCCCCCCCCCCCCCCCTCCCCCCGAAATTAACAAAAAAAAAAAAGGTTTTTGAAGAAAAGCTACCATAAGTAATCAAAATGGACATGGAAAATGAAAATAAGAGTGTCTGGTTGGTAATCCATCTTAGTAATCTGAAATTACCATGTTTAGCTATTAGACATAGTAATCTAGGTTACCATAAACTATGATAATCCGATTCCCATATAAAAGATGGGTATATAAGATTACCAAAGTCTAATAATCTCATATTACGCTCTTGACTTCCCTCACGCTTTCTCATCCTCCTTTGCCCCCATCCGCCTCTCCCTAACCGGCACTCTCACCTGCCCACATATAATATAATGTAATATAATATTATATTATCTTATATTATATAACATTATATTACGTGATATTACTGAATGTGGTAATCTTATAATATTATGTAATACAATATATTATATGAGCTAAACTTGTCAACACTTGCACGTAGCAATTAGACATGATAATATAGGTGGTAATATTTGAATTTTGATAATCTAAGATTATCACAAATTATAATAATCTAGTTCTTATATGAAAGGTGAGTATCTGAGATTACCAAAGTCTAGTAATCTCATACTTTCCTCACACTCTCTCATCCTCCCTTGCCCCCATCGGCTTCCTCCCCCTAATCGGCGCTCTCACCTGCCCACATATAATATAATATTATTTTATATAACATTATATAATATTATATTACATGATATTACTAAATGCGGTAATCTTAAAATATTATGTAATATAATATATTATATGAGCTGGACTTATCAACACTTGCATGTAGCTAAACCCAGATCTGATCATCTTTTCCATTCTTTAATCCACACAAATCACAAATTCCAAAGGTGAAAAAGGTGAGGTAGCTTCGAGATACATGTGAATCCAAGGATGAAAAAGGCAACCGGATTTGAAACTTGACAACATGTAAGTATAGCCAAGTCTAACTCATATTATATAATATATTATAATATTATACAATATAATATACAACAACAACAACAAAACCTTAATTCCAGACTAATTAGGATCGGCTACATGAATCCTTTTTTTTCATTCAGCTCTATTCTGAGTCATATTTTTTGTAAGATGCAAAAATTCTAAGTCTTTATTTATTACTTCCTTTCAGTCTACCTCTACCTCTTTTTTTCTCTACATGTATCAAGTCACTCCTCTGCACGAGTAGATCTCTAGGCCTACGTTGCACATATTCAAATCATCTAAGTCGTCCTTTCCTTAATTTATCTTTGATTAGAGCTACCTCTACCTCTTTACGAATGGTTTCATTTCTTATTCTATCTCTTCTTATATTACCATACATCCATCTTAACATTCTTATTTCCACCACATTCATCTTATGTATGTGTATTTTTCTAGCTGTTAAACATTCCGTAGCATAAAGCAAAGCTAATCTTAGGATTGTCCTATAATATAACATATTATATTATATTTTTTTCTAAGGCTTAGCTACATACGAGTGTAGATAAGTCCAACTCATATAATATAATATAATATAAGATATTATATTATATTATATAATACATAATATGTTATATAATAAAATCTTATAATAATATTATCAAACATGGTAATCTTACATTTTTGTTAATCTAATTACTAAGTGCAAGATTACTAAAAATATAAGATTCCCAGTAATATTAAATTACCGTGAATCAAATGCCACTAAATAGGAATGGCAACAAGTGCAAAGCTTAAAGATGAAACAATGACAAAATAATGTAAGAGCTATATCACCATGATTTCTAATTTTTAACATGAAAAGATAGTCTTGCCTGTATGAATGTAGAAACTGAAAGAAGGGGTTTCTCTCCAACCTTCTGACGTCTAGCCTGTCAAGTAACAAAAACAGCTAACCTTAGAAATATATGTGGGAAAAAAATTAAGTTCTTTCTCTGGAATATTCTTGCAGGCTTTGCATCTATTGAGTTTGCAACACAAGTAGAGTTGAGTATTAATCATACAGCCAGAACCGAAACATTTATGCTACGATACAGGCTACTCTCTGCATATGTATCAATTCATCCTACAATGGTGTAAGGTTTCTATCCAAGATTATGGCTAGTAGAATCAAACGTAAGCTGATGTACAGCAACAAAGTGATCTAGCAAGTAAAAAACAATATGTCACAGTAAGGATAAAACCAACATATCCAATATATCAGTAATAAGAATCATGAACACAAACCTGGAACGATAGCATGATGATGGCAAAGAAAACTTTTGTAACCTCTGTCAAAAAGTTAACACTGACAGGACTGAACATGAACTTTCCATCCACCTTGGACATATAAACTAAAATAGGCTGCAGAATGTTACAAAAGCTAGTCAAATGCTATCAAGTACAGACCAAAAAAATGGAATAAAATAGCTTATAAAAAAGTAAGAAGATAGAGAAAATTTTCAAATTTCTGCACATATTTCCATAGGTTTCTGGATATTGTCAAGCCTAGGACTGCAAGACAATGAATCCCCAGTTAATACTTCATAAAGAAAAAATCAAGTTTAAAGTGTTTGTCAGCATTGCATGAATTTAAACATATTTATTTGGACAATTTGATGGAAAATAAGTCATGTTTGGTTTTCTAGATAATGTAAAAATTAAAGTTTTATAAAATGTTAAAAAATCCTTAAAATCAAAATATATATTAAAAAATGGATCATAAATCAAAGGCTTTTGTAATTTGTCCAAAAAATGAGTAAATTTTCCACCCCCTTTGATTATAGAGAGTCTCACCTGAGAGTTGATCTAGTTCTCAACAGAGGCTCTAGGACAGACAAAATTTAGTCAACCCCAACTATGGACCTAACTACAGCCACATCATTTAAAGATCCTATCTTCAAATGCAAGTGCCCTTTTAGGCTAGTAGTGCATCTTCTCTGGGGCATCAAAGAAATATATTTTTGCTGGTGCATCTTGTGAAAACCAAGCTATCGTGGTAAAAAGAGGCATACCAAGGGTAGGAGCATAAAAGTTGTCTTCTCTTTGCTTTGCTCATAAGTTTTACTCAAACCTTAGAACCAATTCAGTTTAAATAACAGTTTTGATTAAGTTTAACTGGCAGCTTTCCTAACATCCAGGTCAGCATGTTCAATATATGTGCCAGTCCAGGTGAAGGATAAAAGGGATTATGGATATCTAGAGAAATGAGAGAAGTAAAATCATGCTTGTAGGGTACAGCACACTATTATTTGGGTTCACATGCAATAAATATTTAGTGTACTCCTCTAGGATATTTTGATTCAAAATCAACATCTGGACATGGCTTCAATGAATTAGCTTTCAGTTTGAAATATCATAGAGAATCTCTGGAGAAGTGTTTTTCATAAAAACCTGCTTTGCAAATTAAACTAAGCGTGCATTGGGTTGAGCCACAGAATGGGATCGTGAAATTTGTCTTGAGAATAAGTTGAGCTTGAGAATGCGGTGTCACTTTTGATTTACAACCAAGAAAACAAGAGAAAGCATGAGGTATGCCAGCTTAGTTCATATTAAACATCTTGTTCACTTTTTTTTCCAAAAGAAAAGTGAATAAATAAAGGTTACTCAATTTAAATCACCTGGAGGCCAACCAAGATGCAGTCACCTACAACCAGTAGGATGTTGAGAGCACGAGCTTTGGATGATATCTTGCTCCTATGCCTATCATATGCCCTTGACACAGATTTGGTGCTTGGGGAAAGCAATTTGGAATGGCAGACACTGCATTCTATTATCCCGTTTTTCATCTCAGCAGGAAGCATTTGTCAACTAAAAGATTGCAATTGCAGTGCTGAAAGATCAAAAAATTGAAGTTAAGATGATGATCGTGACATTGGAGAAACCCCCAGACACCTAACCACAAGAGATTATATAATCATTAGAGTCAACCAGAAAATACATAAATATAATACCAGAGAAAATCCGACGGGAGAAACCTATAGTTCAAAGTCAAAATATAAATTTCCCTTAATGAACAACAACGAAGGGACCTTTTGAACCAAATAATTACATAACTAGCTGCAAGACTTCATTTTTAGTTTCTCAAGTATCTACATCAGATGAAATGACGTACCATATAAGCTAAAAATCTGCAAGGAAGAGAACGCCACAGCGATTGTTATTAGAACAATATCACGTAAAAACAAAAAAAGAAAAGGGAAAAAAAGAAGAAAAACGGATTACGTTCCAGATTCCAATTGGTTTACATCACCCGAAAAAAAAAACCCTCTAAATAGAAATCCAACATGACTTAGAAGGCAAAGTTGAATTTTTGAATCGCCAGCCCAAACACAACGAACCATTTTAGATTCAAATCCATCCGTCTTCCTTCTCAAAAACTCAAGCATTTACAGACCGACAAAAAGAGCAAGAAACGGCCGCATCTTTGCACCGACGCCATCCAAATCCAAGAAACCCTCAACAACGCCAATCCAAACCCAATCGAAATCAAAGCAAAGAAGCGAAACTCACCAAGATCGCAGATCCAGATCTATCAAGACCACAGATCTTTATACCAAAACGCCAATTCGGCACTCCTGACCGGAGCTCCGACGCCTACGAATAAGGAACCAGATCTGATCCAACGGAACCGGACTCAAAACCCAGTTTCAGAATCCCGCATTCCTTTTCGCCGCATCCAAGACACCAAGATCTCCCTCTCCCCGATCAGATTTGTCCGCGCCGACGCCTCCACGGATCTAGGCAAGATCGCGGCAACGAGATCAAGAATCGAAA
Organism: Metroxylon sagu; assembly: GCA_017589505.3. NCBI lineage: Eukaryota > Viridiplantae > Streptophyta > Magnoliopsida > Arecales > Arecaceae > Metroxylon > Metroxylon sagu. Next base: position 951,499 of record JACVBY030000539.1, read on the forward strand.
AGGAGAGGGGGGAGAGGGAGGAGCATCGGGCGGTGGAGGTGGGCGGTGGTTGCCCGATTACTTATAATTTATAGGTGCCGCGTCTCTTTTGCTTAGAATTCACAGCAGAGCCTCCTCTCTTCTCTCTTGCTTGGTTTTGCCCCTGCTCTTGTAAGCCAACCTTCCTGGATTTTTTTTTTTTTTTAATTTTCCCGTAAGAACGGACGAGTGAGAGGTTTGGAGTTCGATTAAGTCCTTGTCATTGGACGGCTGGTATGGGTCTTCTTCCGTCACACGGCAGCACCAACAAATCTTAATCTTTTCTTTGGTTATATTGTCGATATGCTGAAGGTGAATTTGTAAATTGATATTTTTAGCTGGAATTGCGCATATGCATTGAAGCAGGACATATTCTCAACAACACTTAGAATTATATGCGAGAATTAAAAAATATTTAATTAATATATACATTCAAAAGGGGATGCAAAATAAAATTATTAAAATTAAAACAAAATATAGGTGGAGCCTTTTGTCCGCTTGGCACATAATTCTCCACCTAACCATCTCTCTTAAAAAATAAGATTCATCCTCTTAAATTTTATAAAACAATAATAATAAATATATTTATTTTTTATTAAATGAATATAAATAAATATACTTATTTTTGATTAAATGAATATAAATAAATATACTTATTTTTTATTAAATGAATATATATGTATCATTTATTAAACGAATAAGAAATCTACAGGTTAAAATTGTATGAGTGTAAATATATAATTTAATGATTTAACGCAGAATTTCACTATAATGCATTTTAATTATATTTATTATTTATTAGTTTATAATGGGTATTATGAAAAGGATTAAATGGAATGTATTATGTTATTTGTTTGGCAATTGGGTTGTTTTTTATTGCTTCATTTGTCTCTTCATCATGGCTTTTTTTTTTTTTTTTTTTTTTTTTTTTTTTCTCCAGAGTTCATGCGAGCCACCGAACACCACCTAAAAATCATAAAGCAACTTTTGGCAGCCACGAGTTCCAATAGAGACAATATCATTAGGAGCGTCCACCGCATAAACGTCCCACTTCGCTCTCCCTGTTTTCGACCATTGACCGCTGGGCCACCACCAAGGTGTTGGGTGGTGTGATTCTAAATTGATGTGTGAGAGGTATTGTATTGATGGGTTGGGCTGGAATAAAATGCGAGGTCAATGCTATTGTTCTGAGGATCAAGGAGATGATGTTGTTGTTTTATTAAAAAAAAAAAATTATGATGAGGATAGAGTGTGGATTTTGAAATGAGGTTTGGGGAATATTCTCTTTGTACATGACTCAACAACTTTAAATCATCCAAGCCATCCTTTTTCAAAATTCATGGCTTAGATTCATGCTTTTCCCAAAAGCTATTGCAAAAGAGTCTCAAATTTGAAGCTTAATTGGATATGAATCAACTTTAATTTGAGTTCGATTTAAATTCTCTAGTTGTCCATTCAAAACATACCTTGTCTGACACAGTTCGAAATTAGTTAGCCAAGCACAATCAAATGAAAAGCAATTTAAACTTGAACATTAATTGTAATCTTGAATTTAACTGCAAGCAAGATTTGACCAAATACATGCTGAATCAAACTCCAACAATGTCACCCTTGTTGCTTAGGTTGATAAGCTAACACCATTGCTCAACACATGTAATGCATGAGAGCAAAAAAATAAATTATTGTGATCCTATCTGAGGTGCCACTTGGATTGGATTGGCTGCCGAAAGGTCTTTGAGGTTCAATGGCTATTTTTTAATAACTATATGAGATAGCTTTTAACCAACAACTATCTTATAAATATTCTAAGAAGTAAGTTATGGCATCAAAGCCATCCACTTGTCATCTTCGGCCATCACTTTGACCTGACCTTGGTTTGAACCAGATCCTTCGAATGGATTTGTGCTGAACCACTTCATGCTGAACCTAATCCAGTCCAAAGATGTCCCAAACTAAGTTGCATCTATCCATGGATCTTGCAAATTGCAATTCTATTTCTCTTATTCTCAGGTTACTTGCATGTTTTTTTAACATTTCACCAAATGTTAAGTTGATGTTGTTTATATTTATTTTTGGTAATACTAAGTTACCGAGGAGCAAGCCAAATTTTGCATTCTAGAAACACCAAAAAAATATATAACCATTTTTATTCCTCAGTACCAAACAATTCATTTAATATGTTTTAATATATAATGTTATTATTGTTTATTTAACAATAGGCTGGCTAAGTTGGGTTACTAGGCTAGCAAGATACAAAAATGCAATCAGCTTAAGGCTTTGGTGAGTCAAGAATTTGGAGTTTTAAGTCCAACTTATCTTGCCAAAAATATTGGTTTAGCTTGCCAAGAATCTCTAGATTATTTATTTATTTAAGTACTGTTTTGAGAGTCCAATTGCACTCTAAGGTGCAGCCTTGAGTTCTTGTGATCAGTCGGTGAAAAACCAGTAATTAATGGACTTGTGGTATACGTTCTATAAGAAATTGCTGGTGACCATTCTACTCACTTGGTAATACATGCAGGCATAATAGAGATGGAGCTATTCTCATCTTGCTTGAAGTAAAATCTACCTTAACAAAGCATCTTCTTATCTAGCATTCTTTTTGTTTATTTTATGTTGCATCCCCACCATTCTTAAGAAATACATGCACTGTGGAAACCCATGCCTTTGAGATGGCGTGACACTAAATATCACAGATATTAAAGCATGCTAAACTAAATGACAGGGAGGTCCAGTGCATGGAGGTGAAGAAGGCAGGAAAGCACAAGAAAGAGGAGAAAGGGGCAACTTGGGACTGTAACAAGAACCTTAAAATACTTTTATATCCATTGTCAGCATGATGAGATTAGAGGTGAGAATAGGATCTCAGATTTTAGTAGGAGAGAAGGTAGATGGTGTTTCCTTTAAGAGTAGATAAGATGGACATAGAAGGATGAGAGGATAATTACAAAGAAAAGTAAGAGAATAATTAGAAGAGAGAAGGGGAAAAAAAAAAAGAAATTCATGAAGTAGAGTTATGTCTCATTTCCCAAGTTATAAATTACTAGTTTTTTGCAAAAGCACAAAAATTTGAACCATATATATGGACCATATTTGATTAACATATGAAAGCTTAGGATATAGATCATGAGCATAATACATATAATATTTTAGAATGTGATTAACAATTGAAGACGATCCTTTAGAGGGAAGATAATAATAGATAAACCAAGCTCATAGAGCTAGATTGGTATCATTAAGGACACCAGCATCATGGTTATTTTTTTTTAAAGGAAAATCATATAAAGACATACTTTTGACTCTAAATTTTGCTGAGAGAGAAAACTAACAAATAAGAGCAACAACTTAGAAAAAGAGATTCTCAAAATGATAACTTAGGACAAGAAATTTTGAGAGTACAAATAGCTTGATAAGGCTGTTGTGATAAATAAATATTATATTTATATACTTAAATTTGTAATTGAAATTCAAACTTAAAACATAATAGAAATGCTAGCATGCCTGATGTATAGCCTAATATCTCAATCTACATATATATACATACATGCATAGAGAGAGAAATTGATTGCTATTCTCAATATAATCTCCACTTAAATTGAGTAAAATCTAGATTGAATGATGAGAATCCCATATCAATTATTCAAGTTATTGGATGTGATCTATTATCTCCTAAATGCTTCAACACTAAAAATTATATAATTTGAAAATCATATGATCTACTATCTCTCTCATTCATCAATTGATCAAAAATTGCTTAATCTAGATAATATAAAGCAATATATACTTTTTTTAACCACTTGATACATAGGCTAAAGGTCTTTAAATTATATGATTTTTAATATTTAACTATTTCAGAAGTAATTAATCACATCCAATGATTAAGTTTGTTGTTGTGCAAGCCCAATCTTCTAATATAGATTTAATTGAATTTAACCAAAGATCCTTAGGTACAAATAAATCATGCTCCATATAGATAAATAGATAGATAGAGGGAGAGAGAGAAAGTAAAGCTAATATATAATTGCCTGCAAAATAGACCTAATAAGATCAACACAGACTCTATGACTGTAGATTTAAGACTAATAATTTAAGCTGTTAGATACAATCTACTATCTTTAAATTATTCACTTTTGAAGATCCTAAGCTTATATATCTAGTAACTAAAAAAAATGCATTATTTCATGTTAGCCATCTATTTTTGACAATTAGATATATAGGCAAAAGATCTTCAAATTTTATAAATTTTTTTTTAGAATAGTTTAGACTTTAAATGTAGTAGATTATATTCAACAGCTAAAATTATTGATATAAAACTTCTGGTCGTTCAATAAGGATGAACCTTATTAGAACTATTATTTCAGCATCCACACTTAGCTAGCTTCTACTTAAAATAAAGGACTCTAAATAGCTATGAAAACATTCAAACCATATTATGGATCTTTACTTAACTTGGTCATTAAAATGAGTCACAATAACTAGAACAAAAATAGTATAGTTGTTTGCAAAAGATTAACTTAAAATACTATTTGCAAGAAACTAAAAAGAAGATAAATTCAAGAAGTTATGATTGACTACAAGCTTAACCAAGCGAGATGTGGTTAATGATAGAAATGGAGTAGATATAGTGGTATAGAAAGATAAGAAAAAAAAATCTGACTTATTTTGAGAAAAAGTAGGCAAGATAAGGATATTATAGTGCAAATGTGATAATTTATGTAGAAAATAGTTGAAAATGAGCAAAGTATGAGTATAATCAAGGATGATGTGAGAGAACCATTTGAGATAATTTGCCAATGTGTCTATTTATGCCTTCTAGATAAAAATTAAAAAAAAAAAACCCTCTTTCTAAATAATTATATTATCTTATCACCTAATCTACACTCTTTATAAGTTAAGGCAATTATGCAAGCTTGCTCCTCCACTACATGAGTTTAACTCGAAATATAAGGTAGATAACTTTATTTTCTAATTGGTCAAATTAGTTTTTGTGATAAGACCCTCTCTTGTCTAAATTTTTTTGACTAAGAATTTGGTAGAATTTCTTTGACTAGGAATTTGGTAGAAATATTAGGGGGTTACCATGTATGCATTATCCTTTAAAGGAATTTTTTTAAATTTGAGTTGCAATCTCTACACTTATATTTTATCAAAAAAAAAAAAAGGCTCGATGACGATGATGATGATGATGATATAAGCCAAAAGAAGTTCTAATTTAAAAGAGTTAGAAAAGATGAGGACAACCAAAAAATAAAATAAAAGTATTAAGAAAGAAGTGAGGACCCTTCTTATTTAGTTAGATTCAAACGCGCATAGAAATATTGTTGAATACTTTACTCCTAATATATAAATCGAAAGCATACTCAACATTAAATATTAGTCTCATTCACGTAACTCCTAAACTTTGATTATGTATGCCTTATATAATACAAAAGAGACAACCTATTACCTAATTTTTCATTCACAAAGTAATAAGAACATTAAATACTTTTTTTAAAAAATATAAGAATGTGAGGGGGGGTGTCTATATATATATATATAGATATTAGATTACAAATGGCAACTTTAGTAGGCTTAATCTATTTATCTTTATAATCTCAAAAATTCATTAATAGGTAGGTAACATTCTAAACAAAATAAAAAAAGTAAGGGAAAGCCCAATACTCCTTCCGCCACTACTTTATTGCCAAGATTGTAATAAAAATAGTATCAACTTACAATCCATCATTAAAATGGGTACATTTTCATCTATCGAAGAGTTAATGGACTTCAAATAGACTGCAACAGTAAAAGATAATGCAAAAATCTCCTCTAACAAGAATTTGACTACTAGTATATTTAATCTTATGTGAAGATTATAAACTAACTCATAGCAAAAGTAAAGTTTGAAAATGAAAAAATAAATTTACAAGTACGATAAAAAAAACACACAACCTTGACACTCAAGCGTAGTGCCTCATTTTTTTTCCCATACTGCTTTCTTAACTTCACTGAATTGTTCATAACAAAAACCAACCTCTTTCCCTATAAAAAAAAAAAAAAGAAAAGAAAGTATTTTGCAACCACATAGTAATCCATCTCCAATTTTTCAATATACCTAATCATACGAACCCACCAATCAACTAATGGCAAACAATGGGCTTAAAAAAGGTGAAAAAGACTAACCTTTGATTATAGAATATTGAGAATTTCCAACAAATCATCGATACAACTATTTCCTTTCCATATAACTCTTGCTAATCCAATAAAACCAATATAAAAAGCACCAGAAGAGGAATCCATCTTAATTACCTAATTCTATAGAATAATTTTAATAAACAAAGAACAAAGAGGAAAGGAAGATTACTATAACAATTAAAGATGAAGGTTTCAACCCAATGACCTCGTCAATGCTCTCGAACTTCTAAGCTGATTCTCAAACAATAAAGCTCGAAGCCGTAGGAAAATTCCAGCGATCAAGCATTCTCCAAGCTATAGAAGAGTAAGAGGAGTAGGAGGATGTGAGGACTTCTTAGGGAAAAGAGGAGAAAATAGGGTTTTGGGAAGGAAAAATGGGAGTAAAGGGTGAGAAAGGAGTGGGAGGCTCTTCCAATGATCTACATCTCAAAACTCTTGCCTTTTATGTGAGATTTTAAAAGAAAAGAGCGCTTTGATGGCTTTGTTGTTTCTAATAGCTGATTGGAGGGTTTCAAAAGGATGAGAGAGTTTGTGGATGGATATGTTTGTTTTTGTTTAAGAAACTTGAATGGAAGGTGTAGTAGCTGTAAGTAGAGGTGCGAATTTGCGGTTGTGGCAACTATATTTGAGAAGCTAAAGATTGAACTTGAGTTTAATTCAAGTTAAATTCTTATTTAATTTAAGTTAAATTCTTATTTAATTTAATATTTTATAAATTAAAATTTTATATTTAAATTCAACTTACTCATTTATCAAGTATGTGGGAGCAGGTAACATCTGATTCTCATTGAATCATTCAATGGGCTGATATGCTAGTAATTGTTTGAACGCAGATAGAGACGCATGAAAATATATAATTTGAAAATGCACCCTTATACAAATATCATATGCTATGTCGCATATGTACCTTCATGCATCTCAACATGCAATCAAATAATTGAAAGCGTATTGACCTTTGACTATAAATGATTTAATGAGCATCGACCTACTTTGCTCCTCCAGTTTTATATTGGTTTTGAAACAAGAGCATTTTGAGACTTGAGAAATGAGAACTTACAAGTCTCTCTACAAGTACTGATTTGAAACTGCAACAAATCTAATGAGGTATGAAATCATAGGTAACCATGCTTGACGATATCTGCATCACAACAATTCCCATAGTGCTGCTTGATTTTCTTAGAAACATATATATAAATACTTATTCTCAAGTCCATGATATGAATTTCCATGAGGTTTCTAATGGAGTGACAACGATGCACACTGTTAGGAGGGAATCGAAGTAATGGAAGTGGTACTTGTATCTCTAGGAAGATAATATGCTGCACAAACCTGTTGAGGCCCAATTAGAGATCAAGAAAGAGTTGGAATGAGTCAACACACGCAAAGGAAAAAACTCACTTCTAGTCCGGTACTGGAAAATAAATTGGCAATGCTATCTATCACTGCTTCCAATTTGGTAATGACACTACAATTACACAAGCATCGCCAAAAATATTAAATCAACCATCCCATAATCGCTGAGGAAGTCTCACATCAACCATTTAACTTTCTTTTTCCCCCAAATGACATTTGTGTCCCTTCAGCGTTTATATTGTTTGCCTGTACGAATTTGACCAGCAAGCCGGGCCTCAGGCCCAGTGACTAGAACCTGGCCCAAATCTTCTCCAAAATCTCTTATCTGTCCTCAGGATTTTGCACTGACCAGAACTCCTGGAACATCTTTACAGCTAGCCTGTAAATCATTAAGCAATTTTTGCCTGTAACAGGAGACTAATTCAAACCTAAAAAACTAACTACTTCCCTGCAATAATATCCACCAAAATTGGTGGTCTTCAGAAGTCCGACGAGCACTTGCATTTCCCAAAAATTACAGGAAGTGCAAGGACAAGTTGAGCAAGAAAAGGGATTTAAGATGGTTGCCTACTCAACAGAAAGTGTTTCATAGCACACTATTGGATCTTGTCACCGGTCTTGTAGGATTTCTTTTCAATCTATCATCATCCAATCCGCACCTCTCGTTGCAAAACACATCCATGTTTGGAAATTGGCTGCAAGAGAACATAGTGAACCATAACAAAATAAATCATGTTTGGAAGTCACCTTGCGGAGTTTCCAAGACAGGCATAATCTCAGTTAAGAACGAGAGCACATTCAAAACTTACGGATGCCTGTTAGGCATGTTCCAGAAATGGTGTGCGGCATGATGACTCAAAGATCACAAAATCGATGTGAGAAGCCCATCCGGTGACGATAAATAACTCAAAACACCTGATACCAACAAAGCAGTCCCTAAATAGCCAATGGCTCAAGAGATTCAATAATAAACAACGCCCAAAAGTTCAACAGAAACACTACTGGAAGTTCCTAAAACAATAAATAATGCAGATAACAAGTCTTCAATCTGAAGTTATGATTAGCAAAGAGCGGAAAAGAGATTTACACAATGAAAAAGGAGGTTGCCTTAATGTATTGGACTGTCAATTTTACAAACAAGCTACAAACATGCATCATCACCTTTCATTGACATGTACAAACATGTATCCCAGTATATGAAGCCATGACTATAATTTCAACAGCACATCCTCAAATTACAGCCCACTGCATAAGAATTGCTAAACAAGTAGATGTGCATCCTTACAGATGGCCAACAAAATCTGATCATAGAATCTCCAGCTTAATAAATACAAAACTGCATAATTCAGCTTTGGTTTTTCACAATGGAGAAAGATCCGCTGCATTCAGACAATAACAGTTTCATAATTTCCTTTATCTCAGAGATAATCGCATCAGAGATGATCTGCTTGGACTTGACATGGGAGAGGCAAATCCATTTGGCACTTGATCCAGAATATAGGACAGATTACACCTGCTCAAACAACGAAGAAAGCACAAGAGCTCGGCGGCAGCAAGCAGATAGGTTTGTGTCAAGTAGTGGCCCAAGAAGGGATAACAAGGCTTGTATCATAGCCAGGGCCTGGTAATGAAGCTTTGACAGACATGTCCTGCCCAAATATAAAGCTGAAAGACTACCCAACCAGAAAATTTTCAGGAATATGCTTCCAAGCATGCTGACAAGGCCATTCAATAGAAAAACCTTTATACAGCCATCATCTTATATCATAGCCATGCAACTGACTGGTTGCTATCACATTCAGAACCAAGCCTGTTAGTTTCGCTACGCTGTCTTTTAACAGACCTGCAACACCTCAGGTTTAAGAGCTCAAACATCATGGTTTGAATAGAATCATAGATAACTAAATGACAATAGACTATTAGATAAGATGCATAACTAACAGCGAATAAATAATCAAAATAAAAAACAAACATGCTGAAGGACAGAAGATATTTGAAAAGCCTGTGATCAACAAATTACAAATCAAGAAGGAAACAAACAGGAATATAAGTCAGCTTAATACAACAAAACCTTGTCATACCTTTTTAGAAGAGTATTTCTTCCCAGGTTGGAGTGGGTCAACTAAGATGTCAACCACAGTCTGATCGGCTAGGTCTTCAACCAACCTTTTCATTCACTTCTTGTGCAATGTTATCAGTGGTAGCATCAAATGCTTCTCTTCTTATGGTTTGAATTTGGCGCACACATTCAGCAATTAGAACATTAAATTTTGGGGCAGGCCTGCTTGAACTGGATGTGTGAAGGCCTGCTCTTTTCAAAGCTTGTGAAATGTTCCTCTGTGTCTTCTGAAAGTGCACATGGCAGAGTGAGGGCATGGCAGCCCTCAGAACTGGCTTCGCGCAAAACACTTGCCCATTTTGTGGGCTGCTGAAGTTCAAACACAGAGAACATTGTTAAAAACCAAGAAATGGTCTGCAATCTGAACACAATTCTCATGTAAGTACTAAATAGTGCACCACTTCATAAAAATCAATATAAAGCATCTACCAGTCACAGCCATTCTATCAGAAAATGCAACGTGCAGAATAGCTCCCAACAACTAGAATGCTATTCTAGTTATTTTGTTGGACAACAATAAACTTGTCAAATCCAAGTGCCACTTGATTTCTAATAAAATGGTTGGGACTGAGACTTTGGTTTGAACATCAGGTACATTACTATCAGCCATTCCAGCAATGATAGTGGAGATACCCAGAGAGAGAGAGAGAGAGAGAGAGAGAGAGAGAGAGAGTAAAAAAAGATACAAAGTTTCCAAACTACACAACTCATCCAAGATATGCACATTTTAACGAGAAATGTGAATCCTTTAATACCCATCAATGCAAGGCATAATTTGACACACTCTGGTTTTATTAGATGTCTTCATTTAAAAAACTCTTCAGTAGAACAGATTCCTAAATTTTAATAAACAAGCCATAGGCCTTGTGCACCGATCTAAAAGTAAATAAAAGACCATGTGAGGAAAGAGAAAACTGTTGAGCGGGTAAAAAGACCAGGTGAGGAAAGAGCAAACTGTTGAGTGGGGGAAAAATAGTTACTACAATCTTTGACAGAGGGTGAACCCCTCAATGGAATGCAATTCCTATCCTCAGACTGCTACTTCCACCTTTCATCAGATCAAGCATTTGTTATCACAACAATACTCCAGAATTAATTCTAGTTCATTAACATATAGTGCCATTCATTGTTTTGAATCCTTATATCATCCATTTCATAAAGACAGAATGATCAAATTAGTAAATCTTTATTGGAGTACAAAATTATGCTTATAAGGTGCTTCCTTAGATTTTGGTAACTGTAAATTCATGCAAGGGAGCCACCAGTGGATTACCATGATCCCATCAATCAAGACCAGAAAAAATATCATATACTCCTCTATAGTTTCTCCTTCATTTCGCATACTCAACAATCAAGACTGAAAAATATTCTCTCCATTTTTTTTTCATATACAAATTTAGAGACTGTAGTTACTCAAAGTCAAAGAAGAGTGTATTCATGATGAGATTCAACTCCATAATACTTGTGACTCATGAATAACCAATAGACATGTGTCCAGGAGATACTACGCATTTTTAATTTCAAAAATGTGCAATGCATGTGGTTACTTGATATTGCACATGGTTTATTCAAGAACAGGAGCATTTGATTGATTATAATGATTACTTGGATCATGATCTTTTGGAGCGAATCAAATGAATATACTCCACTTCACTTATACACTCTTGTCACCCTCTTGCTCATTTATTGGAGAGTAAATATGGATGTTTATGTTTAGCACATGGTTTGACGTATTAAATTGTAGCAGTCCATACGAAGCATATCGTGCCATACTAATGGAGATGTGGTATGGTATAGGGGCTCAATACAGCACTACATTAATATATAGTATGGGTGTTGTACTGACTTAGCACCTTTACCATGTATCAATCTGATGATATATTGTATCATACCATACCATACTAATACGAGCCTTCAAACCAAGATGTAAAAACTTTATTTAGTAACAAATAACACATTTACATACAAATAGGCAGAACAGCATATGAAAGGGCAAGATCAAGGTTTGGAAGGTACGAGGACATATTGATCACATGCCAATACAATAAGTGGAATGATTTGTTTTCCATATTTAGTCATGGCTTGTCAACACAAACAATACACCTAATAGATACAGACATGGTTTCCAAGTCCCAGTGGAACGTTCCGTAGGATGCCGAGATGGATTGCCGTCCCAAGTATTGGGACGGAACCATCTCGCCATCGTCCCATCATTCCAATTAACGTGTCTTGAGACACCCTCTATCTCAAGTGCTGGGATGGGTGGCAGCACGTCCCATTCCACAAAAAAACTAAGATGACCCAATCCTATGAGATTTAAAACCTTCGATATAGATCAATACAAGTTGATACGATACATAGTACATGTATAACATGCGGCAAGGCCTAATGTTGGCACACATTCCATATCTTTGGCAAGACATATAATACCTAAAACTAAGATTTTAAATCTCATGAGGTGTGAGCATCCCAGTTTTTTCATGGAACGAAACGTTCTGCCACCTCGATACTTAAGATAGGGAGGTATGCCAACACACACCAATTGAGATGCTAATAGATGGCAAGACAGTTCCATCCTAACACTTGAGATGGCAACCCATCTTTATCTCTTCATTATATTGACTCTTGTTCAGGATTTCAAATCTTGACAGAATGTCCCAGGACATTAGGACAGGCTGTCATCCCAATTATTGAGACAGAACTGTCCTGCTACTATTTCAACATCCCAATTGACGCATCTTAGGACATTCCCCGTTCCAAGTATCGAAACTTGAAACGGGGTGAGACAGCAACACTCTCGTTTCACGAAAAATTCAGAATGACCACGTCCCATCTGATTTAAAACTTTGCTTTTGATTATGGTTCACCATACCAGACTGTCACGCCATAACAGGTGCATCATAATGTATGGGTAAGAAATCGATACTTGTAACCATGAATCGAACTATACTAATATGAACTGTACCAACACTATACCGACTTGGTATTGGTACACGTATGGGAATCGATATTGCGAACCATACTTTTGATTACCAAGTCACAATCATCCATGTTTTCCCTTATGCATCATGCATTACAAATATGGTTGAACATCCAATTAAAAGGGATGATGAAGTTTGTCTTATATAACACTAAAGAGTCCATAATTTCCTAGTTTCTGCATTTAAGTGACCTTCTACACCACACAACTTAAGGTACTTAAAAGGGAAAGAATGACCAAGTTGGACAAGAAATTATTGAAAAACATCCAATGTTCCAAAAGAATATATTAAAAAAGATGCATCACAAGACTGCTTCTCATAAACTTTGGAACAAGGTTTGCCATGCCGACTGTACCAAGTTTCAATTTGATATGAATCGAACTAGTCCAAACTGATTCAAATCGTGCAATACCAGCCCATGCCGCTCAATATTGAGTGGTTAAGAGTGAAAAAGAACGGCATGCTATCTTTGTACAGGGTGTGTACCATATCATACCAAACCGGTAATGTACCAGTATAGGTCTCGATACCGATTTTGCAAACCTTGCTTAGAACCACTTATCTTCAAGCCTCAAGGCTTACATACCCTCCTTCACCATCCCAGAGGCTGATTTTCTACAACATTGGACAATATGAAGGCACCCTATCTAATCATGACAATAGCACTAAGCAATAAAGGACCCATAAGCAAGAACTTAAAGATAAAGTGCAGCACACCAAGCTAAATGTCAAGGTGAAAACAAAATGATTAGATAAGGTCAAAAAAAGGCATGTTATAAATAGTCCCTTAAAACTCCCTTCGATTACAATGATATATTTTGAAAATAGCATATCTTATATGGCAACTCTTGCATCATAAACAACTCTTTCCTAGTGAGATCCTACTTAGCCACTTTTGAAAACCCTATTCCACACTACTCGACTCCATATAAGCCTAGTCATCAGAAAAACATTCATCTTATTGACATGTTTAAAAATTTTTCTATGAAGATCTGCATACTCTTCTCTAATTAAGAAGCCAATTTAGCATCCATCATATTTCCTACCTATCCGCATGATGCCAATTTGGATGTTTAGCAGCTCATGGAAACCAATTAGGAAACTTTTGATGGAGGACCACATGCAAGTGGCCTATAAAGACATAGGCATACCTCAAGACCAAGGAAAATTAGGGCTTGTAAACAAAGGCTTCATAAAAAAGTTGTAAAATGAGATAAATTTAAGTCAAGAATCACATGGAGGGAAAAGAATAATATTGATCAAACCAATGATTTAAATCTCAGCGAGACAAGGGCCAAAACGGCCGAAACGCCTCATCCCAGAGAGATTTCAGGATCAATATCGGCCATCCCGTTACATCCCGTCTCGGCCATACTACATTAGGTATCAATTTTAAATCAATATAATTTATCAAAAAGATATAACTTTTAAAGTTTAAAAATGTATAAAAATTAAATAAAACACTAAAGCTTTACCAATAATTTTTTTTTAAGAAAAAAAGCATCCCAAGCAAGTACCGGAATACCTAACCGAGTCAAGGATCAAGATGGGACAAGATACGAGGCGTCTCATTCCGTGAAAAAAATCAAGACACCTCTATCCTACAAGATTTAAAACCTTGGATCAAACATCAATGAAGAAGATCAAAAAAGAAAAGGAAAAAGTAGGCAAAAAGATTTAGAGAGATTAGGAGGAACATTTGAATCTTCAATTATTTTCACATAAAATATAAATATGCACTCCCTTTTGCTTGACCATCAAGACCTCCCTATAAAGATACTTAACCTTGACTCTCAAGTTATTACATTTTCTTTCACTTAAACCCTTACAAACATTGAAAATGAATCCCTAATCAGCCACCTACAAACTCATTACCAAACCATGGTACTACAACATCATGTCTATGCTACATAGCCATGAGAAGTAACTAACCCCATTTCATAACAAAACTAAATCCTTTTTTAAGTAACCTAATTTAGGAATTTAAAGCTATGCTTTGATTGGCTATTATTTTAGTCGAATTAAAAGAAAACCCTAATAAATTCAATATTGGGTCATATCTAAATAACCTCACATTAGGGCCCATCAAATGCAATTGTTGTTGCAATTATGGTTTCAAATCTCAGCAGGGTGTCTATGAGACATCGAGACGGGTTGCCATCCTACTAGTTCCAATGAAAAGCCTCCTCTTTCTCAGCTAAAATCTGTAGTCTCTTAATATCTTTCTTCTTCTTTCTCAGATAATGACATAATTTTTTATGTTTCATCTTTTTACATTCCAACTTTTAACCATTTTTTATAGAGAAAAAAATTATGTATGAGATGGTGCATCATAAAATCAACTCTAATAAATATGATAAACTTAAAAAAATATAAATATAGCTTATGAAGAAAGGCACACTCTTCTTACATCCCAAATCAGATTAAAAATGCATGCCTTTTTCACCTCATAAGCATCTAGATGAGAATGCCTGACCCTTTCACCTCATATGCATCTAGATGAAAGTGCTTGACCCTTAACACCTCGCACCTCTTATATTAGGTGCGCCTTAAGACACAAAATGTATCTAACCTTTAGCACCTTGCACCTTTCGCCTTACACACACCAAGGCACATCTTTGACAACACTGAATGTGTGGACTTATGTAAATGCTCCCATTGAGTTTCTGTCATGAATTATGTACATATTTGATTTTGCCAACGTGCAAACAGGATTGAGTAATGTTACATGATTGAGTAATGTTACCTGATTGAGTAACGTTACCTGATTGAGTAACGTTACCTTGTATGACAAAATATTTAAAATCTACAAGAATAAAGAATGAAACATTCAGAAAGAACCACCTAACCAGGATCAAAAAAATTCAGAACGCAACTTCAGAATACAAAATATTAATAAAGGCCTCTCAAGAAAACCAGATACAAAAGAAAATCGTTTAAGAACTGAATCCCAACTCAAGATCTAGCATTTAAAGTAAAAAAATAAAAAATATAAAGACCCAAACACCCTCAATGGAGGCCTAAAATCAAAAATTTTCCCCCTCAATCATCATCAAAACCCCCAATCCACAAAAAACCCATAAAAGATAAAGCGGAAAAGAGAAAGAGGATTAAACTCTCAGATCAAGTTCCAGCCCATACCTTCTGATCACATAACTGCAAGGCTTATACAGAGTCTGCTTGCTATCCGAGAGTATGTGGGGATGGCAATACCTTGTCAGCGCCATCGCCTTCGACTTACACCCCGGGAAAGCGCACCGCTTCCTCTCCCCCTTCTCCACCGCCACATTCCTATTACTCCCCCGATCCCTAAACCCTAATCCTCCACCCTCCCCGACCCCAACCCCACCATTATCCGGCCCCTTCCCTCTCCCCTCCTCCTCCACCGGGCTCACCCCGAACTCCCAGTAGTAATCCCGGTGCCTCACCCGCACCTCCTCCACCAGCGCCCAGTACTGCCGCCGGTAGAGGCTCTCCAGCTGTCTCACCCGCCGCGCCCGGCGGCGAAGCACCTCCTCCCGGGACAGCGCCCCCGCGTCCCGCAGCACCTCGTCCTCCTCGGCCCCCTCCATCGCCACCGCCGTCACTCCCCCTTCAGCCACCGCCGCTGCCGCCGTGGAAGGGCCCGCAGCATTAAGGTTAGGATTATGGTTGGAATCCGGGCGGAGGGGCGGTGGGAACTCTCGCTTCGGGGGTTTGAAGGCCGCTTGGTGTTTATTGGAAGAACCCATCTCTCTCTCTCTCTCGCTCGCTCGCTCGCTCTCTCTCTCTCTCTCTCTCTCTCTCTCTCTCGTTCTCTTCGTCTTGTTGGTCTTGGAGACGGAGAAGAAAGAGAACGCAGAGTTCTTATGGAGAGCCCGGAGTCCGCGTTTGGGATACAGGGGATATTTGCGTACCGGTGGGGTCAGCAATCAGACGGCGGGGATGCGACGTTGATTTGGTTCGTACTTTTACGTGGACTGGGATTCGGTGCGGGGTCCGTGTAGGCTGCTCTCGGAAGTCGGTGATGTTTTTCTGGTGGTCGTTTGAGTTTGAAACTTTTGAATTTGCTGCGGGTCCCATTTGCTGGGTTTACGTGTCGATTGCTGAATGGAGAGGAAGGGAGTGCTGCTGGTGGCGCGGTGGGGTGGGAATAACTGGGAGGATATTTCGGGTGTTATGAAGGGAAAGCCGCGGCGTAGCATTAATTTCGTTTCTTAAATTGGGTGTTAATTCAGCGCGTGGTGTGGGGGAATGTATTTTGGATATTCTTTTTTTGGTGAGGATATTTGAGGAAAGTGATTAAAATATTTGAAGTATTATGTGCCGCTGGGAATCTTGGGTTCATAGTTACATCCAAGCATTATACAATTAAGCTTAACAAATTAAGATCATAAAGTACCAAAGATGTGGTTTTGATGACCAAGTCACAGCTTTATTTTGCAACATATGATGCATGAGTCTTGTTCAAGGCCTTGGTTTTGTTTGAATGTTGTTATATATATATATAGTTTAATTTAATGTTATTCTTGCTTTCATTTGGCTATCAATTCTCATAACTGTACTCAACAGCATACAAAATAAATTAAGTGAATGTTATTATCTTTGTAGACTATAAAATGCTAATGTTTGGCTACACCAACACTTCTTAAATATAGATACACCCTCTAATTACGATCTATATTTTTATTAATTTACTATAATTCAATTCAAAGACTCTTTACACATTATACATAATTTTATAACTTGTTTAATAAATAATAATATTGTTATTACTTGCTTCAACTATATGATACCGGTAATTACAGTGATGCAGTATAAAAAATAAAATAAACACAAATGCAATATGAGAACATGATCTCTAGAGCATTATAATTATAAATTATGAATTAATAAATATATAATGCATTTTTGTATGCTCTGATCAAATTTTATTTGTCAAAATTAACTCACTAACAGTAATGTTATATATGAACAAAATAAATGCAAATACTATCACTGTACCTTTTTTTTTCTGATACCAATAGGTGATGATTGATATTTTAAAAAAAAATCATAAAATAAACATGAATAAAATATGATCATCCTTACAAAAATCCTCATATGTAAATTCTTCTAAAAATATCACTTAATTTTTCTCTTAGCTAATCTTATGGTTCAAACTCTAGCCACTTATCTATGAATTATTGTATCCAGCCATCATGGCAAACATTCCTACCTTCCACACTAAGCATTCTTTTCTTTATACAAACTTGATCGACTTTTATATAAGATGGAAATTATTTATACTTGGCAAACTATCTTCAGGCTAATGCAAGGCATTAAAATACTTTCAGAATATTCTAACGAAAACACCTGCATGCTTATGAGAAAAAAAAAAAGATCAGTCATACCTTGACATTGCTTAAACCACAAGGTAACATCTCATATTTAGATGATTTAGATGAGTAGGAAAGACTTCATTTGAGCTAAGAGACTAGAAGCCAATTTTTTTCTATCCAATTTCTTTTTTGAAATTCCACTTGCACCGACACTGTCTAACCAAAAGAATTAATTAATCAACCTCCATTCTTTGAACATTTTGCTCTCATATATTTTATATTGCCGTTGCCTATGTCTTCATAACATATAAAATTATTATTTACAGACAAAGGTCAAATCATTTTACTATCCTTGTTAAGATGAAGGGGTGGGAGAAGAATCCATCTGTACTTGGGGAGCTCGTTGCCATCCTTCTTCATTAATGAATTTGATGTATTGCATGTCAAACATCATATAGAAAGTATATTTCACAATAATGGTTGGATATACATCCATCATCACCTCTCAATTCTTTTCCTTTTTTTCCCCTTAGAGTAATTAAGCAAGACAAGGTGAATGGAGAATCTTCAAGCCAATTAAAACAAAACTTTATGAGCACTTCCACCATCCTTAAACTACTTCATACTACTATATAATTCGAGACCCACATGGCATGTACTGAATTCTTGGCTAGGTGTCAGAGAGAGAGAGAGAGAGTCTAAATTTCTTCAACAGTGTATATCCTAAGAAGGGTTGGATGGATGAGAGAGAGAGAGAGGTCCAAATTTCTTCAACAGTACTTGCATATTCTAAGGGTTGGATGGAAGACAGCAGCGAGAGAGAGGGATGGAGGGAGAGTGGGGTCCAAATTTCTTCAACAGTACTTGCATATTCTAAGGGTTGGATGGAAGACAACTGCTGCTGAGGTTGGCCATACGGAATATCTCGGTACATGACTTCTAAAGTAACCTCGTGGTCTTCCTCGCATTCAATGGGACGTATTCGTTATAAATAGATTTGGTATGAAAAATATGGCCTACGAGTGAGAGCGACCCGTGCATTCTTTGTGGAAGTCCCCCACCACACAGCACTGTTCCAGTTATTAAAATCAACCCAAAGTTTCTCCATATTCCAAAGCATGAGACCAGAGCTTTTGGCCTTGTTTTCTACCTTTGCTTTGTTCCTGTCAATTATAGCAGGGATGAGAGGCGTCAAAGAAGTTCTCAGCAACTTCGCTTTCAGCAGCAAGCCACCAACAAACAAAAAGGCATCCGTCCTCCAAATTCTTTACAGCTCTACAAAGAGCCTTGCTCCTCCCACTTTTTGAAGCTTCGTGTTGCCAGATTTTTGAGCTGGAATCTCTCTCTCTCTCTCTCTCTCTCATTTCCCGAGCCCACGCAATGCCAAGATTTGGGCTTATGTGAAATTATCTGTAGTCGAGTCAAAGAGCACCAGGACATCACATGCATTCCACTAGACTTTGCCTTTGATTTTCTTTTTTCAAGGGAATTTATAACTTTTATCTTTTGATCCAACTAAATTTTTGTGTGAAAATCACAAATACTTTTTTTTGATGACTAAAATGTACTCTTGGTCCTCAAATTTTTATTTAAAATTCATTTTGATCATCAAATTTTTAGCTATAATAGTTTACTTCCTCGTATTTTAAGAATGTTGCATAATGACGCTTCATTATATAAGATTAGTTAAAATTGACGGAATACTTAATACCATATGGATAATTCACATGTTCATACGATGATGACACATCAACTGTTCTATTAATTTTAATAAACCTCGTATAACAGGACGTCATGATACATCATTCTTATAACACAAGGGATTTATGAAGGGCTTACCATCTATTTTATTTCTAGTAGGTTACAAAATACTATAATATATATATATATATATATATATATATATATATATGTATATATGGGGCTATATTCGAATGTACTTAAGTTTAGGATTTGATCATCTCTTTCACATTTAGATTTATACGTATCTTGAAACTATCCTACCTTTTCTACCTTTAGAATTTATGAATTATGTCGATCAAAAGTGAAAAAAGTAAACAGATTTGAACTTAGCGATATTCGAATGTAATTAAGCCTATATATATGTATGTATGTATATGCATGTGTGTTGGGGGAGGGTATGCAAACCATTTGGAGCCTCTTTGGTGGTGGAAAATTGAGTGTTTTCTAATTTTTTTTACAAAAAAAATAGAAAACAAGATTTTGTATTCAGATATAAGGTTATGTTTTTTATTTTTATTTTTATTTTTTAAAAATAATTTTATCTCTTTTTTTTGACTTTTGAAAAATGCATTTGGTAAGTAAAAGCAAAATTTATTTTTTATTTTTATTATAAATAATATTTTTAAAAGAAATAAAAAAAATAAAGAATATATCATCATCTCGTATATTTTAAAGTACTTTAATGTTTGGTTACATTTAGCATCACCATCACTTTCATTTTTAAAAAATTAGAAATAAGAATTCTGTTTGCTTTTTTTAATATTTTTAATAATAGAAGCATATTTCGATGCTATTTTATTATTATAATATTATATTATATTATTATTATTATATATTATATATCAAAAGATGGATTTGGCTACATTCAAATATAGTCAAATTTACTTCATATATCAATAATATATTATTATAATTAATAATAAAACTATTATTAGTATAACAAAAATAATATATAAATAATATTTATATAATATTAATACTAATATATTATAATTATATATAATATATTAATATATTATTAATATAATAATATATACTACTATTTTTTCAAAACTTTATCTTGGCTTCCAAAAAGGGTTACTTTTAAAAAAGTGAAAGTGGAAAAAATAATACATTCATTTTTTTATAAATAATGCTATAATATCAATAATATTTATATAATATTAATACTAATATATTATAATTATATATATAATATATTAATATATTATTAATATAATAATATATACTACTATTTTTTCAAAACTTTATCTTGGCTTCCAAAAAGGGTTACTTTTAAAAAAAGTGAAAGTGAAAAAAATAATACATTCATTTTTTTTTATAAATAATGCTATACTTTTTTTCTATAAGTATGTGTACACTTTTATATATATATATATATATATCCGTACATATATGTGTATGTATTGGGAGTTCGGGGGGGGGGGGGGGGGGGGGTGGGGAGGAAGGAGAGAGAGAGCTCTCTATTGTTTTCATAATTGTGAAAACATATATATATTCATGCCGTCTCATTCTCACGACTAACAAATATAGCAGTCTGACAGCTATATTCTGGAACTGAGACGATGCTGTGCTTGTCTTTTTCCTGGTCCTCAAGGGTTGAAATGGTTGTTAAGAGTAATATATTTACATAGCGAACAGAAGCCTTGCGTTCAAGATGTCATCTCCTGTTTGTTTGTTTGTTTTTTTTTTTTTTTTACTTTAACCTCATCCATTTAATGTCTCTAAACCTTTACATAATACCTTTATGATCATAAACCTTTTATTATTTATAGCACCACTCATATACAACCAAAAATATTAAAAAAAAATTAAAATAAATATAACATTTTTTGTTATTATCTTATTTTATAACTTTTTTTCCCTGATTTTGGTCTCATGCTCCATTTCACTCACTAGAGTGAAAGTTGAAATATGATGGGAATTTTAATTTTGGCTCCATTCCAATATTTAGAATAGCAATAAACTCAGAAATTGAAGGAATGGTAATTCTATTTTAAAGGAATGATCATTTTATTTCTATGAGAAGAGGAATGAAAAATATTTTTAAAAATGAACTGATTAGTACTACTTGCAAGAAAAATATCCCGATGATGCGCAGAGGTTAAAAAATTACAAAAAATATGGAGGAAAATAAATTATAAAGAGAGAGATTCAATTTTTTAAAATTTATTGAATGAGAGATAATATTTTTGTCAAACATGTTGCGTACAAAAATAAGCTATAGGCTTTGTAACAATAAATATTGGTTAAACTTCAATGACTTAGAAAGTAGATTGAATATAAATTAATATGAAAATTTAGTTTCATGAATTGCATGTGAGTAGAAAATCAAGATTCAAATTTTAAGGTGTACGTTAAGGTTGCGTCTAGTATTGTTTTTCTCTTTTAATAAGAACTCCTGATCATGCATTCTATATTCCAATCCTCAGCAAAATTAAAAAAGAAAGAGATAAAGCAAAAGCTAGTTATTGAGGTTATTGAGATCTAAAATCACAGTTATCTAAAAATTACTTTTATTTAAATTTATTTTTTTCACAGTCAACATATCAAAGGGAAGAGTTTAGTTAGCAACATTTCTAAAATTATTTTTATGATGATTAAAAGTTTCAGTTTTCAATTTTTTTTAAAATTATTTTCAAACGACTTGTCCTGAGAGAGGAGTGGTTTCTCTCTCCTATCTATTTAATAGGAATGGAATTAATTTATTTAGGACTCATCTGCCCATAAGCTTATAAGAGCTGAAATCCAATGATTAAATTCTTATAGCTTGATATTTAAATAATCAAGAAAGTAATATATATATATATATAACGTTAAAGAATAATAACTAAGAAGAAGCTTTAAAAAATTATATATTGACTGCCAACACACAGTAACTAACGTTTTTCCGAGCTTAAGGCCGGACTCAGGCCCAAAATTTATTCAAAAGTTAAGGCTGAACTTGGCCCAGGCCCAAGCCCGATCCAAAACCCAACCAGTAGGCCTACAACAATCTATTTGAGCTAAAAATTAGATTAATAAAGTTAATTTTTAATTTTTAAATATTTACATAAAAAGAAGCAATATTGAAAATAATTGTATCTAATTACTTTGCAATTGCTATGATATAGAGCATTATTATCATACATTGATAGAAAATTTTATATAAAATCTAGAAGATACACATTATTTTAAGGATTTGAGATTATATTTGGATCAAATTCAGACCTAATTAAGGGCCAATGCTTTGGACCTTCTTCGAACTCAAGTCCGAGCTAAATAATGGTCCAAGCTTAGTTCAAATTTTTTTGGGCTCTAATGTTCAGCCCAAATTGGCTCAAAGTCAAGGCGACCCTAATCTAATCTTATACATTCACATTTTATGTATGAGTTTTAATTTGACCGTAGAGTATCCTTGAGGTCCATGCTTGTAACTCACCATAAAAGCAAGTTGATTAAAATATTATAAAATATTCAAAATAATAATATTATAAAAAATAAAAATCACAAATGCATCAAAGAAAATAAAATCTAAAAAATAATTTATGTTGTGAACACTTCACGTGCATTGGTTTCCTTCACATTGATACGATTGTGAATTTGATGTATGATTACCTACAATTGTTACATCATAATTAAAATAATTAACTCATATTTGACATATTAGACATAGCATTCTATTTTAGATATCTTTTATTGTCATACAATGAGATCAAGAATGCCGATAAAGAAGATAGTAGAGGTATATAAGAGCAACTTCAATGAGAGGGAGATAAAAAACTCTATTAGTAAAGTATAAAGCTTTGATTCTAGCTAGACCAAAAGGATATAGTTTCAAAAAATTTAATATTCTTCAAAAGAAATTGAGTAAGAAGCTAGTCTAATATAATTCATTCATAATTATATAAATAACCAAAGTCTGCAATCAATAAGACTTAAGCAAAATAAAAAGTAAAGATCAATACCAATGAATAAAAGAGGGCGAAATGTATCAACCTACAATATATATAGCTCCTATTTGTAGATATCTATAATAATAGTTTTGATACTTGAAAATTAAAAGTGACAAAAAAAAAAAGAGAGCAAAACTTGTACCATAAGATAAATGATAAAAATAAATTAAAAAATAAGACTTAATTAAAGCATTAATTGTAGTCAATCTTAACCATCTTGCATGGCTTTCTTATTTATACATATAAAACAAATTTTATTTTGGATCATACCCTTACCTTTGCACCATGAAACAACATAATATTAATAATTATAAAAGAAAGAAAAAAAAATATAAAAATCAAAATATACCAAGGGATAAGAGTGGAATAGGAGGTAGGGGGAGGAGGGTGGGAAAAAAGAGAGGGAGGGGGTGGAGAGGCGATGAGGCAGCTTAGAAAGAGGTGAAGTGCAGAGAGAGTTGGGTTAGGAGGCGTAGAAGATAGAGAGGGAGGGTAAAATTTTGAAGTCCGAAGACATGATGATAAAGATGGAAAAGAGATGTGACATTAAGAAATTAAAAGGAATAGAACCTAAAATTTTTTTATCTCTAGTCTGTTAGCCAGACTTTCTCATACACTATATTATTATTTAAAATTATTATTATTATTATTATTATTATTGATATGTGCATCTAAGGAGAATTTTGTCCATTTGATGTTGCCCATTTGATACCGGACTGACTTCCCCTGCTAATAAAGTTGTCAACTTTGATGTGTGTATTTCTCTCTCTCTCTACCGAAGTCATCAATTTTGATGTGTATTTCTCTCTCTCTCTCTCTCTCTCTCTCTATATATATATATATAAAAAAAGAGACATAGCAAATATTTGGAACCTAATTAGGTTGAAATTTCTCAAGGCTTTGATTCGTATATATAGATATATAGACAAGCATGCAAATAATATAAAACATCAGCAAATAATATCTTTGATATAAATTAATTATTAAAAGTATGATATAAAATAAAATATAAATAATTTGACTAATATTTAAATAAAAATTATCATTGCATTAAGATAATAAAAATATTAGGTAACATAATATTAATAGTTTACATTAATTATTACTTCAAGATTTACTTCAAGGTTTCCTCGATTTGGAAAAATAAAGAGTAATAGCATACCTTATTAAAAAAAAAAAAAAATCATATATAAAAAAATGTCAATTAAAATTTATAAAATATCAATTGAAAATGAACATAAAGTACAAGTTAATTATAATTCATATAATATAAAATAAAAATATTTATGAAAATATAAATAATAAATTATATATAATATAAAATAGACAAAAATTTAACATATAACCAGCTAAACTAAATATTAAAATCGGATCAGTATTCCTTTTTCATTCATTCCTTCGTCACATCTAAATACCATTCCCTATCTTCCATTCTTCTGATTCGTTCCAATTCCCATTTTACTGATTCCTGTGAACTATATATTATGGTAAATTCTTATCTTCATCGCCGTAACGAAAACACTCTCTCCAAAGATAATTCTTATGAGCATGTTCCCAGTAATTTCCCAAAGTGAATCGTAATTATCATTTTTTCCCCCCAAAATCTAGCTTTTATCTGTACCCTGTTTCTACGACATATATGAAATAGTAGTTTATTGTTGTCTATATCAATTAATATATTAGGCTTAGAAGTGGTTCGGTTTGATCAGGTCATGCCCCTAACTCTTATTTTAAAGGCTCCAAGCTGGGCTTACACTTTGTTTGTTTGTTTTTTTGTTGTTTGCGACTGAGCAAGCTGACCCACAATAAAATTCTATTAGATCGGTGGAATTAATTTCTATTTTTTAAGTGCCTGTATAAAAATAAAAAATAAAAATAATAACATCTAACCATTAAGATAAAAGATCTCAAATTATTTGATTTTTAAGTTAAAAAAATTTATTACAATGGCTTGAAAAAACTATTCCCATTTGGACAAAAAGATCTACAATAAAATTCAGAAGGCACTTTTTAAGATTTTAAAATTGGTACTAAATTCAAACTTGATCAAGATCTTTCTTCCGATAAGAAAGTCTGGATCTAAGCTTAGCCAGCAATGGCTTGAAAGTAGCCCATATTATTTTTTAGCTCTTAGTTTAAATTTAGATCCAACCTATTAGTTCGAGTTGCCTGACCTAAAGTCAGAGTGGCTCGATAAGTTGGAGGGCAGCTTGAGCCTATTTTCGGCCTTATAGAAGATATTGCTAATAGAATATTATAAGTTGACCAACATCTCTCAATCTTTCAGACCATCTATTGCTGTAATTTGACCATTAATATTCCTAAGAAAACATTATGAATATTGCACGATGGTATCAGATGATCGTTCAGCATTCCCTTGCCACACATCTAGATGTTCGTTTATATTTTTAACCAGATAAAGCCTGAAATGAGAAATAGTAAAATGAGAAAAGAATTTCAAGTAATTAAGGAAGAGCACCAGATCCAAAAAGAAAACAAAGACGCTAGATTCCTTGAAATGGTGATTTCCAGTCTTCCAGGACTTTTGGGCTCATGCGTTTTGCTGATCAGGAGAAATTTCTAAGGCCTTCCATGAGACAATAGACTGGTAGGCTCTATCTCAACATCAGACACCTATGAGACAGCTGGGGATTTTAGACTTTGTTATATTTACTTCACATCTTTTTGGAAGAAGAGGCTGATATTTATATTTTATTGCAATAGATTATATGGCCATCATGTCTTTTAGTTAACAAGGTGAGAAATCTTAGTCTTAGCCAGCTGCTCTACCTTTTGAATGTCAATCATGCTTTCAGAACTATTTAGAACTTCATTTTCAGACTGATTTTTTTACAAAAAAATCATTTCTTGCTGTTTCTGATTTATGATAAGTTATCAACTCAACTTCCATCCTTTGAATTGGCAGGAAGGTTGTCTGAAGTATGTCAGTATTCTTGGTAGCTAGGCAAAAAAAAAAAAAACTATTGGTAGTGGACTTTCAGCTCATGCAACAAGGAAAAGAGAAAGAATTTTGTTCGATTTAAGGAGAATTTAATTTAAATATGAAAGATAGGCCAAAGAACAAAATTTAAACACAATCCCATACCTAAGCATTTGTTTTCCTAGTCAATTAACACAATGAGTTGCGTAAAATTTAAATACAGACTAATAATAATAACTCACCACAATTCACATTCTAAAATGTTTTGGAGATATCATAAAGACGCATCAAATGGCCATATAATGGATGCTACCAGTAGAACTAGGTCAAAACACAAAAACAATAATGAAGATAAATGGGTTTGTTTAGTTTGAAACCACAAATTATCTTAAACAACTTCAACCATGAATCAAATGAAATCTTAGTCTTAGCCAGATACTCTACCCTTTTGAAGGTCAATCATCCTTTCAGAACCATTTAGAACTTTATTTTCAGACTGATTTTTTACAAAAAATCATTTCTTGCTGTTTCTGATTTATGATAAGTTATCAGCTCAACTTCCATCCATTGAATTGGCAGGAAGGTTGTCTGCG
Source organism: Metroxylon sagu (assembly GCA_017589505.3). NCBI lineage: Eukaryota > Viridiplantae > Streptophyta > Magnoliopsida > Arecales > Arecaceae > Metroxylon > Metroxylon sagu. The sequence goes on from JACVBY030000539.1 coordinate 978,656, forward strand.
GTATGCCAGTATTCTTGGTAGCTAGGCGAAAAAATTAACAATTGGTAGTGGACTTTCAGCTCATGCAACAAGAGAAGGAGAAGAGAAAGAATTTAGTTTGATTTAAGGAGAATTTAATTTAAATATAAAAGATAAGCCAAAGAACAAAATTTAAACACAATACCATACCTAAGCATTTGTTTTCCTAATCAATTAACACAATGAGTTGCGTAAAATTTTTAAATCCAGACTGATAATAATAACTCACCACAATTCACATTCTAAAATGTTTTGGAGATATCATATAAACGCATCAAATGGCCATATAATGGATGCTACTAGTAGAACTAGGTCAAAACACAAAAACAATAATGAAGATAAATGGGTTTGTTTAGTTCTAAACCACAAATTATCTCAAACAACTTCAACCATGAATAAAATGAAATCTTAGTCTTAGCCAGATACTCTACCTTTTTGAAGGTCAATCATGCCTTCCAGAACCATTTAGAACTTTATTTTCAGACTGTTTTTTTACAAAAAATCATTTCTTGCTGTTTCTGATTTATGATAAGTTATCAGCTCAACTTCCATCCAATGAATTGGCAGGAAGGTTGTCTGCCGTATGCAAGTATTCTTGGTAGCTAGGCGAAAAAAATAACTATTGGTAGTGGACTTTCAGCTCATGCAACAAGAGAAGGAAAAAAGAACAGGAATTGTGTTTGATTTATGGAGAATTTAATTTAAACATAAAAGATAAGCCAAAGAACAAAATTTAAACACAATCCCATACTTAAGCATTTGTTTTCCTAGTCAATTAACATGATGAGTTGCCTAAAATTTTAAATCCAGACTGATAATAATAACTCAACAATTCACATTCTAAAATGTTTTGGAGATATCATATAGATGCATCAAATGGCCATATAATGGATGCGACTAGTAGAACTAGGTCAAAACACAAAATCAATAATGCAGATAATGGGTTTGTTTAGTTCTAAACCACTAATTATCTCAAACAACTTTACCATGAATAAATGAAATCATCAAATATATGAAAGTCACCTACTTAACCATTTGATGCACAAGTAAGAAACCTCCAAATAATTTAACTATTTGGCTTTAGGCACTGCAAGCCTTCTAGAATATGTTCTGCATTGAGATTTCTCAATTTTAATATCACAAGATTCACATCGATCGATTTAGTGATTAAATTCTACCATTATGATGCTATTGCTCCCTCTGCCCTGCCTTCTCAACAAACAATTAAAATATAAAGTAATTATTGTGATTTTCTAAATAAAATCTTTTATGATCTCTTAATTGAAGAGTTTTCAATATCATACAGTTGTTCATGATCCCTTATAGCATCAGCATTCTTTACTTTAGGCCTTCTTCTGTCTCTAAACATGTAGCCAAATTTCTATGTTGCTCCATCCTTTTGGCTTGAATATTTATTTTTTTTTGTAAGATTCTTTGTAGATCTAAAACTATCTGAATCCAAATTTTTCTAAACTTAGTCATCACCATATCAAGAAAATCATACAAGCAATCCACACATTTTAAATTGAAAAAAAAAAAGCCTCAATCACCAAATTCTGAGGTAAAGCTAAAAATGAGAACACAATAACACAATCAAGTTTCCACTCGAAACAATCTCAGCAAAATAAAGATTAAAAGTTCTTGGGTGTAAGGCAATACAGTTGTTCAAAATATTAGATAAACGATTATAAAAATAACTAATGGTATATAAGACACAATATTTCCAAACAAGTAGGCTGAATGATTCCTTGTGGAAAATAGAACACAGGATCTAATATAAAATTATTAACCATAAATTAAGGGAACTGTGAAACTTTCTACAAGATTAAATACATCAATGCTGAAGAATGAATTAAGAACATGATGATTAAAAGAAACAAAAAAAGTAGTTTGAAGAGGAGAACAAGAAATATGAAGGTAGAAACATTTCCCACACAAAAAAGAACGAAATTTCTTAGTAGAAGTGCATGTGATGAAACGAAATATAAGAATTTACTAAGAAAACTAACCTTTCTGCATAACAGGAGCTTCCGATGCAAAACTGAGAGCTTACATCACACTTTTAAGTATTTTGTACAATAAGACAAGTAGATAAAAATTACGAGGGCAATGACAATGATCACCGTTATTAAGGGAATGGACATAATGGTATAGTACCATATTAGTGATAATTAGAAGTGAGAAGGCTTGTCATCTAGAAACATGGCATTGATTGATATAACTCAAACAAGAAATTGTGAACATCTGACTATATTCATAATCCCACACGACATGGAAACGGACATCATTCTCAGTGATATAAAGTGAGAGGCAACAGTGTAGGTAAGTTGACAAGAAGCATATAAATCCTAAATTTAGTGAATATCATTGAACTGCAGTAAGACCATATGAGCTTGATAATGTTCAACTATTTCTGATACAAAAATGTAATACCATTTAGAAGCGTGAGCAACTAAGTAAAGATGTACTGAACATGGTAATTACAGACTAACACCCGCAATGCGAGTGAAGCATAAGGTGTACCATGAGTTCTATAGAAGCAACTGGAACTGCATCTAATAATAGAGTTGCAAACTTGGGGAAATCATTGAATTTACATTTGTAATTAAAAAGACATGGATATGTACGATTGCTACAGGGAAGTATACATATGCACATGCGCACTAGCAGCAACACCTAAATATCCGATGCATCAAGCATGAAATGAAAAGGGGATGGAAAAGAATAGAGATATTTGCATTTGATTACCCTGTTATCAACATAGTACGGATAAGTATGCAAAAGTAAGTAGGACAAGGTATTTGTCTACATAAATAAGCAACCTAACAAGGAAAAATGAGATGGAGACTGTTTTCTTTCCTAAATAAAGTTAAATAGCGTGGCACTAGTTACTACAACCTAAACTTTGGAAACCACTTATACCAAATATTTGGTATGCATGTTCATCAATCAGGATATCCAAATTGAAAATCATTTTTTTTTAATACTCAAGAAGAATAAAAATGCGCCTTCTAGTTATTTAGATATAGGTAGCCCAGATGACATCTATCAGACAGGTGATGTCCATTTTAGAGTGCACTTTTCTAAAATGGAATACTTAGATGTCCATTAAATTTTGGATACTCAAGGGACCTCAACAGTACAACAACAATGGGTGTCTATTCAATTTTGAATGTGAAAAACATAGAAAAGAGATGGACATAAACTACAGTGTGATTAATTAATTGGTGATTTTTCATGATATCAAATTTAGGAACCCTGTATCATGGTTCATTTACCATATACTTACAAAGCATGTGAATTCTTCCTGCTTGAATCTCATATATCTTTTCCAAATTATTCATAAGTTGAAGGGCTACTTCTACAATCAAAGGGTAAATCGTCTAACCATGAATCATCCAACAGAAGTGATGAAGAGTCTGACTCTGTTGGCCACTCAGAACTTACATCTATTTCATCATATATAACAGGTTTATATTTTCCATCCCTATTTTGACTGATGGCCTGTAATCGAAGATTGCAATGCACAAACAATAAATCACTCAGCTTTTCTAATTCCATCTTGTTATGTTTCCTTGTATGCAAGTTCTCAAAAGTGCTCCAGTTCCACTTGAACCAGTATGAACTGCAAGGCTGGCTAAGTATCCGCACTGCAGCCCTCTGTAATGTGGGAACCTCATAACCATATGCAGCCCACCAATCACCTAGGAATACACGCAAGACCAAGAGATTAAATAGTATGTTTATGTATTTATGCATGCAAGATATTCATTATGTAAGTCAACTAAAGCTCAATAAAACTGGTATCAACCAAACAATTGGAGAACAATACCTGGTGCATTCAATTTCCTTCCCATGATAGCAAATTCACTCCCAAGAGCACCTTGTGCATTTATATATACAGGCTGCTCTTTAGTGAGTTCAATTCTATCTTTCTCTTCAGGAAACATTTTCCACATAGCTGCATGAAAGCCATTTCTCATATTTGCATCAAACTTAAAATTGGGATTATAGAAGATTGAAGGGTTGAGGAAAGCTGCAGCTGCATGGAGATGAGAATGAAGTTGCATACTCCATCTTCTCTCAATTATCTCCAAAATTGGCAGATATTTCTGCTCACATCCTTTATAAAATATCTTGATGGCCATTTTTGCCCTTTCTATACCTTCATATATGTATCCCATAGCTGGCATGTCACCATCCACTACCCTCAAAAGTTTAAGAAGAGGCTCGCACACACTAACAGCTTCACGTGCTGATTTCCAAAATCTTTCGAGAAATAATAATGATCTGATTATTTGTGCATCAGGTCTTCTGCTGTATACAGAAGACAACCAATCAGCATGAGAAAACATGTGCTTCAAATTATCTTCTTGAATCACGATGGACCTTAAGGTAAGAAAATGGGTCACAAATCTTGTAAGCTTTGGCCGAATTAATTCCTTTCCTCCAGTGAATTTTCTCATCATATTTGATATCCATGCATGACTGTACATATACCTTGCAGTGGTCCTGGCCTCCTCCAAGACTGTATTAACCCATTCCAGCTTGCTGATATCCTCCAACATCTTCTCGATACAATATGAAGCACATGGAGACAAGAATAACGATGGATACTTCTTTAACAGAAGCCCTCCTGTGCAAGCATAGCTGGTTGCACTATCTGTTACGATTTGCACCACATTTTCCACACCAACATCCATGATAACAGAATCTAGTAACTCAAACAAGAAATAAGCATCATCTGCGTGAGATGAGACATCAACTGATTTTAGAAATTGGGTCCCCTTAGGTGTTGCAACTGAAAAAACTAAAAGTGATTTGGACCTCCCATCAGACCAACTGTCAGAGAAAATGGTGCAACCTGTTTCTCTCCACTCATCTCTTAGTTTTTTGTGATTATCATTTATTTCACTTTTAGCTTTTTCTAAAAGAGTCGATCTCAACCCTTCATAAGTTGGTGCTTTATAGCCCACCCCACATTCTGCTATTGCATCAACCATTGCCTGATACTGAATAGATTTAGATGCATTGAAGGGGATAGAATTATGAAAGAAAAACAGAGCTACTTTCTTATCAGCATTATCATGTTTTTGCTTTTGAACATCATCTAGTGGGGGCTGTGCACTTGGTGAGGGGCGGGGCAGTAACAAAGATGGGCAAGTGCTGCCATGTTGTCCACTAGATCCAGCATTATTGGCATGGAATCCACTACTAGCAGAGGAACTATTTTGGGGACCATTATGTGCCCGATCAATCTTTGGTTTCTTGGGAGTTTTCTGTTTTCTTGGAGTGCTTAAAATGCTGTGTATCAAATTTCTTACATCATCTGGGACTTCAGTACATGGGACTATGTCTTTGTTTTTAATCTGAGCCAGATGAAACTTCATCCGGTAAACCCCTCCACTAAACTCACGATGGCAATAGTTACACCTAACTTTCTGTCTTGTAGCATCAACCAAGACACAGTGCTCCCAACAAGCATCTCTTCCTCTCACCATTCTCCTGTAATAGTTACTCAGTTTGATGTCAATGCAGCTATTTAGCAAAAACTGAAACCTTTCTGAATGTCTATAAGACAGAAGATGCTTAAAATGTCTTAAAGACTCATTCATGAGAAAGTTCAAGCAAAGTACACCAGAATTTGCTTTACTGAGAGAAATTTGTCGCATTTATATCATGCTATAAGATTAGGCAAAAGATTGAAAAATTTAAAACATTCGAAAGTAATCAATACATAAATCAATAACACTTATAGCATATCTTATTAGTCAATAACTTCGAAAAAAGAAAAAAAGAGAGTAGGGATCAATAATTCAATGTTGAGAGCTCTTTCAAATCAACAAAGTACGATGATCCTTTAATAATTCATAATAGCAGTAAATAAATATAACACTATCTCCTAAAAAGAGTAGGTGAGAAAGAAAAACTATAGTTGGGCATAAAGCAAATGGAATATAATGGTGATTTCAAGTGATATATTTATCAAACTATGTTGACCATAAATCTATAGGGTCACTACTTTTGTAAGCTTTAATATGTCATACTTCTTAGGGGACTAGGCTATAAACAGTGCATATGTTTCAGTACAAGCAGTCCCATAGCTGTGGCTCTAGGCCCCTAACAGTAAATGAGAAAAGTTAGGATAAAAGAGAAAAAAGATGAGTCAGAAAGAAAGGAAAAAAAAAAAAAAAAACAGATTCTCCATTGGATTTGATCAAGAATAATGTATCCTTTTTCCCCTGATATTATCCAAGCGTAAACTGTTCATGGACAAAAGACAGTCATACTCTAAGTGGAGCTGACAACTTTCAGAGCTCTTACAAGGGGAAAAGCCTGACAGCTGTTTACATCCTGAAATAACATATCAAGCAAGTTTTCAAACTCTCCATGAAGCTAGAGAACATATAACAATCATTTCCTCCTTGAAACACACATCTGGTGCTATGCCTAAGAAAGCCTATGAGAAAACATCATCAAATAATTCTGAGCTCTTACATTCTGAATAACTACTTGTTTATATCCTTCCATCTTCTATTCAACAGCATAACAAATTAACAGTCAAAGACTCAAAATTACATGCTTTATTTGTACATGGAACAGAAAATACAGTAATATGAAAATCTGATGTTATTTACATTTTCATTGAGCCTCAAAAAAGCCATTTCTTGCATTAACTTCTTTAGCCACATGAGTTCATGTCTTGAATATAATCTTACTTGGGCTTAACTGCTAGATCTGATAACAAAGCCTTAATTTGCTTTTATGGTACTCCAACTTCCCCCCAGTGAAGGTGCAATATCAAGTAGTGGATCTCTCACCCACTCTATGTCTGACTACTGATATGCGTATAACATATTTCATAGGATCTCCTATATGATCCACAACCACCTGAAATCAGGTCAAAGGAGAAATTGTAAATGACTAACAAAGCTTTAGAGATATCTACATGCATAATATGGCACCCCAAGCAATTGATCTAGATGGCTTCTCCATCCAATTAACATCCAGATTTTGATTACAGCTATGACTATTCTAGCATCCTAATTGTTATGAAGTTTGATTTTGCAATGCAAGAGAATTTCCTCATGTTTCAGCGCATATCTTACCAACAAGTTGAACTTTTTCAGAAGATAACATTTTACCATGTACACCAAGTAAGCAACCTACTGGCTTCCTTACTAGTTTGCAGCCCAACTAATTCTTAAATCTGTTAGGTTTGAGCCAACCATCTCTCCAACTAATGGCCTACATCTGACCAAAAGTTACTAGTTGTTTCCTTAGTAGCTTTAGAAAAAGTAACAACATATAGAAATTAGGATAAAGACCAATACGAAGCAAATAATGGCTTAAAGAAAGTTAAAAATTGGTTATTAAGTAAGCACTTTGTTTTCTTTCATGCCATAGGAAGATCATCCTTGATAAAGAGAAAGTTGGCCTGGTCAGTTAAAAAGCCAGTTGATTGTCCTCAGTTTCAGTGAGCTTGTTCTGAATGGGAGTTGGTGGTGTAACAAAAGAAGTGAGATTACTAAAAGCAGAATAGAGAAACTTAGCTATCATTCCCATGTTCCTCCTTCAAAAAATAAGTAGCACTTTTCAACACGGCATTGTCTAAGCCATGATTTCTCATTTTCATTCACCAATTTGGAATGAATCAGTTATCTTTGTGGGCATCAGTGAGTCAAAAACCCACTAACCTTAAGCAAGACCTGCAGTCTCTGCTACACTGTAGAGAATTGACCATGTCCCGAGGAACAGGGGATCGACAAAGAACAGAAAGCTGCTAAAGGTGACAGCTTTCTTGGCGGGTTGCACATAAACCCTACAATTAACCTAAACCGCAGATCCAGCCACATAATTCCTTCAAACATGCAGAATAAATTGGATATTTTCAAATAAATGAATCCAAACCGACTAATAATATGATCAAATGTGCGATACGTGGGAAAAAATAAATGCATTGGCATAGCAATAGCCTGAAACCTTATCAAAATGGGAACCAATGATCCAATCCTCCAACTCAATGAGTAAAACGATTCTTATACTCACATAAACCCTACCCATCCGCGAAAGGCGGCGTGGGAAAGGGTAAAAACCACTGTTTTGACCTGAAGAAAGGGACCGTAAAGGATCTAAAATTCGCACCTTGGATCGGTAGTCGATGAGAAAGGACAGAGAGGATGAGCTCTCCGGCGGGGTGACGGCGGAAGCGCTCACCGGCGGGCGGCCCGGCGGGCGGCCCGGCGGCTGTAGAGACGACCGGGGTCGGAGAGAGAAAGAGAGGCTGGGGTGGGGAGCGAAGCAGTGGCGTGTTCGACGCGGTGCGGAAAGGTTGGGGCACGTGCGAGCACTTGGCTGGTATCAGAGGGAAGAGGGATCTTTGATCGATGGACGGTGGCCGTGCCCATGATGAATCGCCATGTGATATGGAGTTTTCCTCCCCTCAAAAAAATTTTTTTGCTAGAATTCTTTTAATCAAAATAAAAAGCAAAGAGTCCATGCGATTCAACTGTCAATTCAATAAAAAACCAAGAATTTTTTTAAAAAAAATTAAAATCAGTCAAAATATCAAGTTGACGTAGGAATTCTCTACAACTTGGAGAGAGAGAAACCCTCTCCAGAGATATCCATCAGGTGAGGAAAGTCTAGAGGCGAAGAAAGGCGCTCGAGAGCATTGTCCCGCAATTATTATTTTTTTTTTTTTAAATAAAACATCTGGAATCCACCTATGCCACCGGATTTCCGTGCCCTAAACTTGATATAATCAACTGATTATTAAAAGTGTGTGAACTTATAAAATCCTTTTTGGATTGATTGCTGGATTTTCCAACAACCCTGTGATGCTAACGGTTAGAAGCTAGCTGGTAGTTATTGATTCATCTTCAATAAATAGTTAAAGGCCAACTGATAGTTATCTATGCTAACTGTTAGCCGTCAATAACTATCAATGGTCGTACCTAACAAGCTTTTAGTCTTTATTGGTTTTTACCTTGGTTTGAAGATTTGGGTCTTTAAAAGTTTTAGAAGAGACTTGCCCTAACCAATTACCTACGAACATTTCCAGCTGAAGAAACCTATATACATAGCTGATGGATATTATATTATATACATAATACCATGTGTTCTCTTTTGTTGCATTTGTTAGTCAGTCAACTTGTTGCCATTGTTTTTTCTGATGCCTTGTGCCGTGAGGCTGCCAGGTTTGTCCCATAAGTTGTGTATCAAATTGAAGGAGCGGATGGAGCTTCAGGTGCTGTGATTCTACTACTGCTCCAAGTGCTTTGATCCACTTTAGAGATCAAATTATATCCCAAGGAGGGTGCATCGTGCATGTTGGAAGGCTAGCTGCATGGCTTTGTATGAAGCTTTGCATCATCTTGCATCCAAGTATGCATATGATATCTATCTTGGTTCAGTTTGAGAAATGTTCAGCATCAGCCGAAAAAAAAAGATACAGCCAAGAATAGTCCTCCATATTATAATCTGATAGCCTTTAGCAAGAGGCAAGAAACTTCTCATCAGTGCCTTTCAGGTTCTTTGCCAGTGAATTATACTCAAAAAATATAGTGCCACATTAGTACTGCTTTTGTAGTCAGGCTGAAGGTGTAACTAGGATCAGAAGCAGGAAGCACAGCAGCACAACTTTGTTTAACATTTACGTTGTTGTCTACAAATCTCCACAGAGATAGATAATTATTTTCCATCAGAACTGATGCAATTCATTTGGTTCTTGGAGGGGATAAAAAATGTTTTTATAATGAACTGCTTTTGTGGTTAGAGAACAATTAAGTGTTTTAGTATCCTATTTTTTATATAAGTTGTATATGATTAATATATGCGATACTTACCTCCTAAATATTTCTTCAAAACAGCTATACTTAGGTAGTGCTTGGTGTGGAATAATTTTTGAAAGAACACCTATGATCTTAAGATAGTGATAAGATCATTCTATTTGATTTCTTGATTTTGACAGTGATTTGTGATCACCATAAAATTAAAATTACTATCCAAATGAATGATTTTAATCCGATTGAATGAGTTAGAAAAATTAAATCACCATGATAATGATGATCTACATTAAAATATTTGGATAATGTTGTTCTTATATTATATTATATTATATATATATGTAATATTAATAATTATTATAATATATAATATATTATTATTATTATATTATTATTATTATATTATTATTATTACTAATAATAAAATTATATTAATATTATTATCTTAATATGTAACTAATATTATATTATTGTAATATTATTATATTGTATTATAATATATAACGCATTATATAATATATAATATATATTTATAGTATCATTAATAATATTATCAATATTTCATTACAATATATAATTTCTATATAATGTATTATTATAATATATTATATAAATAAATTTTTAAGGGTATTAATGGTATTGCATACATGATGATCCTTCATTCTTATGTTATATCAAATAAAGTAATATTGAATAACTAGGGATCCTATCACCGAGAAAAATCATCATGATGATTAAGCAAATGGCCCTTAATGTAATAGGCATGGCTTTACTCCTATCTAATCAATTATAGTTCCAATGGAACTAAGGACATATATTTACTTATGATTATAGCATTTTAAAATTGAGAAAGGATTAGGAAAGGGTATTTGAAACTATATTTGAAAAACAATAAACAATATTCCTTGAAAAAAAAAAGACCAGCACTACAAGAATTTATGTGTTTAACCATAAAAAAGTTTTGTTGTAATTAAAAAATAAAATTTATTACCAAAAATATTTAGCCATAAAAAAAAAATTCATCACCAAGTTTGCAGCCAATGGCCCATCACTAAAAAATATTTGTGATAAAAATAATAATTTGTCACCAAATATGCAATATTTGGTGATGAAATCATTATTATTGCTAATATATCAATAATTCATAATAAAATATTTTGTTCCTAAAAATATGTAAATTTTATTGCTAAAACATCTATTTTTTCATTGCAAAATATAAATTTTTAGAGTCACGTGAGTCAATTTTTGTTACAAAAGTGAAGTTTTTTTTTTGTATGATGAAAGAAATTTCATCATAAATATTTTAGCAACATTTTTTTTTGTTATAAAAAAATAAATATTAAAATATTATTGATGAATATATTTTCGTTGCTAATAGCTTACAATTAGCAACGAGATGTTTTCCATTTTAAATACTAAATTAGTGATGAACATTTATTCATCCTTAATTCTTACCGAGGTTCCCATCCCGGATGACAAGAGAAAGATAAGCTAAAATGGGAGTTAGAGAGGCAGGAAGGAAGAAAGGTTCTCACTTGGACAGGAGATGCGGACAAGTTTTGGCCAAGCTCAAAGAGGCTTGGGACAGAAGAAGGCAGGGCCAAGTTGAGCTAAACCTCACTGTATGCATGGTTAAAAAGAAGTGTACCGAAATTCCTGTGTTGCTCGAGAATTTGTTGATCCTTTTGATCTTTATCCTGATGGCACTCTCTTATTAATTTTTTTTTTTTTTTTTTGGAGTGCTTTAGCCAGCTTTACTCATCTATGAGACTAATGAGAGAGTGAGAAGATGTGGTGTTATGACTTTTTTCTTGAAAGGCATTTTCTGCTGTCGAATCCATTTTAAGTCTAAGATTCCCTGAGAATGGATCTCACGTTTGGGCAAAAACGCTATGAAAAGGATTACAAATTGGGCTTTCCTCACTTGAGTAGAAAGCTTTCAGAAAGGATTAAGAAGTAATGCAATTGGATTAAGAAGGCCGAAAACTCGGCAATAAAGTTCACATTGCCGACACCTCCTGTCCGTCAGTGAGTAATTTCTCATATGTCTAAAGGTGGGTAAACCATCTCATCTCTTTCCTCAAATAATTTGAAATGATTGGTGGGCCATCAAAATGAGATTGTGATAGACAAAGCGCCATGAAACTTCGTTCTAATTTGATTTCTTATGTAAGAACAAAATATATTAAATTTTATCATCACTTCATTCGAAAAAAAGATTAAAGAAAGTAGAACAATTTACATAGCAAACTTGAAACAAAACTTTAAAAAGGCTCATAATTTTTTTATTTGAGAGAAGTGGTTGAAAAATAAAAAAAGGGATTATGTTTACTAAGCGACTCTATCCCTTTTCAGATAGCTAGGCTTAGGTTTGTTATTATAAAAAAAATACCCTAATGAAGCTTTATTTTTGTAATCATTTCAATAACGTAATCCACAAATCTTGAAACATTCTTTCATTCAACGTTCTTATAATCAACTAAATGCCATCAAAGCAGTCTCATTCTCTCAGTTTATGTACTTGCAAGGAATTCAATCCCTCATCCAATTAAAACTCCCAATTGCCGAGAGATAGCCAATTCAAAATAGAAAAAAAAAAGTGATAGGAATTAGTTTAGCAAAAGATTCAAAATAAATATGATTTTTCATTTCATTTCTAAATACAAGAAGCCTGAAAAATCTCAAATAGACCATTTTCTTTTTATTTTCATCTCTCCTTCTCAAAGCCACTTGATCAGTAATCTAAAGTAGGTGAGTAAGCCTTCGATGGCTAGACTTATTATCAGCTTGGTACTAAAGAGATATTTAAATCCGAACAGGGAGTGACATAAGAGCTATGTTCACAGTGTTCTCATTTTCATCTCGAATGGGTCATGCTATGGTAACATAAAAATGCCATAAAAATCATTATACCGTTCTTATATAATTTTCTCATTCATGTTTTCACTAAAAAAAAAATAACATCTTAACTAAAACGCTAGTTTCATGCATATGGTATTGAGAGGTGCTAAAGTAATTATACTTGGGCGATCTTCTTGCTCTTTTCATCACATGCGATAAGGTAGGAGTCGCAAGAGGCCGGTTAAGTCATAACCGCTCCATAAACAACGCAAGTTGCCGATATTGAATTCAATGAAGGAGCAAAATACCATTTTCGCCATCAGATGTCGATTGATTCCTTCCGGTTCCAAAAATAAAAGGCCGATTGGGATCAGGGCAGATCCGGTCTAACACCGAAAAAAGCTCGGAATGATACACCCAGCTACCCCGCCGTCGCTACCTACCCTTCGCATACCTCGGCTTCATCGCCTGCCACTTCCCACCCTTTCTCCTCTTGAAGCCATCGCGGCCATGCCATAAACCCTACGAACCCGCTGCTATCCTCGCATCGATTCCAGGGCTGTTCGAGGTAGAGGATGCTTCTCATCCGATCTCTTCGATTCGGACTCCGGCCGCTGGCGCCGCATTGCGCCTTCTCGACCTCGGCCGCCGCCTTGCAGGCGGAGAGGACGATCCGAGAAGGGCCCAGAAACGATTGGAATCGGGGGGAGATCAAGTCCATCTACGACTCCCCCATCCTCGATCTCCTTTTCCACGGCGTGAGCCCCCTTCTTCTTGTCGTTTCTCTTGGGTTTTTTCTCTCTGTTCTTTCCGAATTACTTCGTTGTTTCTGGATTTGTTTGCCAATAATATCGAGTGCGCGTCGATTTTTTTCATTTTGCTGAGAAGCCTCTATGCTCAAAGATTCCATCTTGACGGGAAAAAAATATATTTTGATGATGTTAGCGGTTGGGGACTCGTGTTTGTGGGAATTTTAAGCGTTTGTAAGGTTTGGGGCAAGGTGGCCTTCTCCTCATTGCGCATATTATTTTGATCCTGAAGAGAATACTACTTCTCATGGTAAATAGTGAAATAGTGGCAGTTTAGAGAGAATAGGATCAGCATCATAGGATTTCTAGATATTATACTTTCTTTCTGCAAAGTTGATAAAGATCAGGTGAAAGAACTACAGTTGATTCTCTGTTGTATTGAAGAGATTTAACAGGAGTGGCTTAATTCAAACATGTGGTGATAGTGGATTGGGTTTGGGTTTAGCTGAGATGTTTAGCTGGAGTCGCATGAAATGCCTTACTAAATATGTCCTTTCCCTTTTATACTGGACAGATAAAAAGATAAGACGTAAAAAAGAGGACCCTGACATGTAAAAATCCTGAAAATAGACTAGAAAGATGGAAAGCAATGTGCTGAGTTTGTCATATAAACCAGCTTTTCTGCATTGATCATGGAGGTTGGTACATTGTAAGTTGATGAATTGCTGTGATTGTAAGCATGCAACAAAGGGCTATGCAAAGAACAGATGCCAGCTGCTTCTATTGGTTGAAATCTAGAAAAAAAACCGTGCAATTCTTGGACTAATTTTTTTCTTGGCTCTTTGGTTGTGCTTGTCTGAATTAATTATTTAAATTTCTAATTTTGATAATTTTTCCAATAAGAATTGCAAACAAACGGATTCATCTGATTGTCTTCTTCTCATTGCTCATCGTAGAACAAATGGTAAACTTCATTGTTGATTTGTGGATAGGCATTTCAGAAGGTACCAAATGATTTGATGATAGAAAGTTGCAATGTCAATCATGTTTCACCTTTCCCGACTCTTATCCTTTTTTGTGGGTGAAGCGCACATTCAGTTTACTGGTTTACTTGATATATCACTTCATACTAGTGTCAGGCACTTATAAGGCCAGGCCTGTACAACAAACCAACCACTATTTGATGAAACAGGAAAGAAATGATAAGAAGTAAATCCATTTATGCAGGTGTGCCTCTGAATCACTTGGAAGGTCAGGTGTTTATAATTTTTTCTTGCTTGTACAATATAATGGAACCTCATTCAAAAAGTAAAAAAAAAAAAAAAAAGTATTGAGATGGATCTTTAGCAATATCGGATTACTTTGTATATCTACTTTTCGTTTCAGGCTCTCCATGTGGTTTATGAATCCATGGAAGAAACATTACATTGTATGATTCGGGATTTGGTAGTTAATAATGTCTCCAACATTTGCTAGAAATAGCTTCAGATGTCATCTTGTCATTAGTTATATGTAGCAACTTGAATTTTATGTATGAAAATTGTTTATCTATTTAATATATTTCCTTCTTCATAGCCGTTGTTTCAGTTGAACCCAATGATGTTGTAAAAGAAGCTGAGCTATGGACCTGCATTAGGAAAGAAAAAGAAAAAAGAGTATTTTGAACCTAGCCCGTTTTTCATAGTGCAATTTTTAAATATTTATTCAGAATAAAAAAATTAATCTGTTGGTTTTCATACATGTTACTTTGTGCAAGACAAGCTTAGAAAACTATTGCCTCAAAATATTGTTAAGGAAAGGATATGTATGGCTTGATCTTTGCACCTCTCTCTGCCCACCTGCTACCCCCTCCTCTTTTGTCGCCCTCCCCCTAAGCATATTTTTTACCTGTACATGAAATAGCATTTTAGGATTTTGTGTACTGAGGATAATGATATAAAGGAGGGTCAGATGGATTGAGACCTCGTTCAAGAGAATTTTAGTCATGGATTATTGATGTGTCCATTAATTCTTACTGTATTTTGTTCTGTGAACAACGCAGTGATATATCCATTGCTGTCAATTTTGATTCTGGATGGATGATTTCTTGTAGGCTCAAGTCCACAGGCATGCTCACAAGTTCCGCGAAGTGCAACAGTGCACACTTCTTTCTATTAAGACTGGAGGATGTAGTGAAGATTGTTCATACTGTCCACAGTCATCGAGGTATAAAACTGGATTGAAAGCCCAAAAGATGATGAACAAAGATGCTGTTTTGGAGGCAGCAAAGAAGGTACATTCTGTGTTATTATAACCTAGGTTTGCTTATGGATGCTGCTTCTATTTTTTTTCCTGAACTCCAAATAGATGACCTGTTCTTTCATGTGATGTGAATTTATTGACTAAAAATAAATTGGGCAACATTGCTTTCAGTTGCTTATATTTGAATCTTACTAATTGTTAGTTTGTATTGACATATCAATGTATTTTGTTAGTAACCTGTAATGCAACTAACTAATTTGTGAGGGATCTGGTGGAGAAGAAAACTAGATTACCTGGATACTCCATTTCTACATTGTTTAGAAGTGTATGTGCTTTTAAGTACTTGGAGAGCCAGGACATGGCATGGCATGGCAGGACACTCCGCTGCTGATCTTTATATGCCACCACTGATCTTTATGTGTTTTTTTCTGAAGTGCCATTTATGGCAGATTAAAGTGGTGGATACTTTAAGTGAAGCGTCATACATTTTTAATATAAAATTATCATGGCTAATTAGCAATTTAAGTATCTTAACACCTCTTAAGTAAACTCAAATGAACGTAATGAATAACTCAAAATTACTTGCAAGCTCATGGTTATTCTATTATTTTGTCTTGGCATGAACACATAGATACATGCCTTGAAGCTTGTACACATGCATGGTTTATCCATGCAGTTCTTCTTCTACATATTGTTATAGTTGATCTCTATATTTCTTTTAATTTCTATTATTATTTAGTGCCTGAACAGTCTGTGTTTAACTCCAAATTTGGTTAACAAAGTATTGCATAGTTATCTCTAACATGACGATCCTATATAGATTTTGCAATTATGATCAAGTATACTAGTTTATGAATAAAACATTCATTTTTGTGCTAAAACTAATTCACATGGATACCTAAAAAGGTGTCTGGTCATTTGTTTTAACCAAAGTTTTAAATTCCGTGGGATGGGACTATCCCACTTTTCTATAAAATGGGACACACTGCCATTCCGTCTCGACACTTAGGATAGAAGGTGCCTCAAAATGCATTGATTGGGATATTGGGATGATAGTGGAATGGTCTTGTCTCGATATTAGGGTTAGCAACTTGTCCCAACATCCCACAAGAGGTCTTGAAGAGGTCGGAAACCATGGTTTCAACTTCATGCTTATCTAGTAAGAAAATTGCGTGCTTCATTTGTGAGAAGTTGATTCAAGTTATTAATAGATTTAGAGTTTAGTGATCTACTTTCTAAACACCCTAGAATATCAAAATATTGAAAATCAAGAATATTATGAGAAGTCAATTTTTTCCTTAGGGTGAGATCCACCTGCACTATAATTACCCAAGTCTCCATACTTAGGAATGCATAATCCAAAATTTGAACCTAGAACCTCTACTTGCTAAACACAAGGATATGACCATTGGGATATGCCTTACTTCATAAGTCAGTTGTTTTTGAAAACTCTTTACTCCTTGATTACAAGACTGTCAGAAATTTGTTTTTTGATAAGAATAAATGGTTGTAACATCTTTGATTTTTAAGAGTCTTACTTCAATTATGGATATTGCTGAAGCCTTTGGCTGATAGGCTGTCTTCTAAAGTATACTAGAGTTGTTGGAAGTGTGTTCTAAACTAGGTCTGGAGTTTTTATGGATGTCTATGTGGAGCTTCCATTCTGTGATATGGAGTCGATCTACTGAACCTAATAAACTTTATTTGGAATAAACATCCCCATTCCTTTCTTATTCTTTGGTCATGACTATTGAGTGGTACTGCTGTGTTCTTGTTCCTGATTGTCCTTTTTATCTCCTAAAAGGGCTAACTGCTCTCTCTCTTATGTTTCTGCTCTCTGATAACCAAGCTTATCTGTATTCTCTTCTACTCATTTATTATTCCTATGGACCCAAAGGTGGTTGGAGCTGCATCTGCAAACATGGCCTCCCATTATCTTCCCCTCTCATGAAAGTGTGCTTTCCTTGTTCTAGAATTAGTAGAAAGCTCTGAATCCCTATCCATGAGGACTGGCTGTCTTTGTGTTCATTTTACTTCTCTAATTGGTATATGCACTCTGCGTAAATATGTTTGTTATTTATGTTCACTTTACTTCTCTAAGTGGAACATACTCTGCATGCATATGTGTGTAATTTGGTCTGAGAAGGTCACAACAAGGGGGTTAATAGTGCTGACCTTCTCCAATCAAAGTCATGCAACTTAGAGGAATAGGTCCCAGTCATGCGGAATGTATATCCGGACCTGGGAAAAGTGGGGATAGATTAACTCCCAGTTAGCCAATTGAAGCTACTCTGATCTACTCTGATCTGTCATAGTCATTTAAATAGATGGCAGTTTGTGAAAATTTTCTGATCACTACTTGGATTGTTGAGTTGAATAGCACAAGAATTGAAGTTACACTTAGCTTCTTGATTGAAACATGCTATATGTTTTTTTTTTAATAAATCATGCTGTCCTTCCATAATTTGTTCTTATTGTTGTTTAATATGTATTCTCAAAATGCAAATTCACATTTTTGTCATGATTGCTTTTTTATTTTTATTTTTTTCTGAGTTAGAAACTAGACTTATAATTTCTCATGGTTGCTGAGAACCAATTGTTCCACCCAAGTAAGATTCTGAGTTGATTCTCTAATCCTGAATAGTGCCCTCTTTGGTTTTTCCCAATCCTTATTTGACTATATGGTATGAATGATTTGCTTTAAATTATATTGCTGAACACTCCTATTTATATTACATTATAGGCAAAAGAGGCTGGCAGCACACGTTTCTGTATGGGTGCTGCATGGAGAGATACCGTGGGCAGGAAGACCAATTTCAACCAGATCCTTGAATATGTCAAGGAGATAAGGTATTTGTATGAAACTATGCTGAAGCAATAATGGGGGAAATGAGGAAATTTTGTTCTCAAAATTTTCATATGTTTGAATTTATTAATTAAAAAACTTCAAGATATTCACATCATCATAATTTGCAAACATCTTTTTTTCATCTTTTAGATTTGCATTAAGTCTCTTGTACTGGTTAATTAGGCATGCAACATCCGACAATGAGACACAAAGTGGGACTTGAAATCTATAAAGTTTTTCCTATCATGCAAAAGTGATATAAGATGAGCTTGTAAGCTTTTCATTGTGTTCATGCATTTTCCCTAATGAACTATTACAGTGCCATGATTGGGCATTTTATTTAGCATGAGCATTTCTTATCATGCAGTACTGTATTGAGTGGTCTATATCGTTGTCCAAACCCATCCTGATTCCTGAACATAATATCTCCTGTGACAGATTCAGTTGACTTTGCTATGTATTCTATCTTGTATATGCCAATCACAATGCGTTTACATGCTCAAGCCATGCTATAGCTGGAAGGCTGGTTTTCTTGTCCTTCGAAGCTTTAACTGGCAATTTGTCACTTCCCACAAATTGAGCCAGTGTACCAATAAAATATATTCGTTTATGGTTGCTTTGTTTTGGAGTTGATACTAACTAGAAGGCTGTACGATATATGATGCTTGCAGGGGTATGGGTATGGAGGTCTGTTGCACTTTGGGCATGCTAGAGAAGCAGCAAGCTATGGAGCTCAAGGAGGCGGGCCTTACAGCATACAATCATAATCTTGATACTTCAAGAGAGTATTACCCCAATATCATAACAACAAGATCTTATGATGAGAGATTGGAGACACTCCAACATGTCCGTGAGGCTGGGATCAGCGTGTGCTCAGGTACTCCATTCTGTATCTTTGCAACCATTCACTGAAGATTTTTTGTACAAATCTACCAAAAGGTTGGCTTTATTCTGTTAAAATGTATTTGGCATGTCTACTCAAATATGTAGCGTGCATAAGTAAAGTATTTTATTTCTCATTTAAATTTATGCTTTAAATCTTTGAACTTTGATCATGATGTGATTGACATGGGCACATAGAATGCCACTTTGGGGGACTGTTGCATTTGGATTACTTGGTTAATTAAAAGGACTTGAAGATTAAAACTGTCATGTTTCTAAGATGATTTGCTGTTTCCATTGAGGAGATGTCATTATCATGTAAATGTGTAAGTAAATTAGTAATTTCTTTATGCAAGAAGTAATATGTCATTCTTTCTATTCTTTCCTTTTATAGGTGGAATTATAGGTCTTGGAGAAGCTGAAGAGGACCGTGTGGGGTTGTTGCATACGTTGGCTACCCTCCCAGCACATCCTGAGAGTGTTCCCATTAATGCATTGGTTGCAGTCAAGGGTACACCTCTCCAAGATCAGAAGGTAATTGATTCCCATATCTCTTTTGCATGTGCATGCACTTAAAATATGTCTAGAAATGAAAAATTACTTGTTTTGGGAGTCTTTAACCGACATATCATGTAGAGAAAAAAATGGTTAAAATAATATGAGACTATATTTTTCTATTTTCTAAGCATTCAATCTATTGACTTTTAATATATATATATATGTTTTAGGATATACAAATCATGATAAATAAGTTGGATTCTCAATATAAATACTTTATCATATATTTTCATATTATAGTAGAATGGAAACCATATATTTTCGAGTCTACCTGATGCATAGTGTGGGTCTTCAATATAAATGCCCCATTATTGATTTCAGACTCGAGAGGAGGAGATACCCTATCCTCTCAAGGGCAGCATAGTCAATCCTTACGTATAATAAAAAAAGAATTATAACCAATTTTTTTTTCACAGCCTGTTGAGATATGGGAGATGATTCGGATGATTGCCACAGCTCGTATTGTGATGCCGAGGGCAATGGTTAGGCTATCAGCTGGTCGGGTAAGGTTTTCCATGCCAGAGCAAACATTGTGCTTTCTTGCTGGTGCCAATTCTATCTTCACCGGGGAGAAGTTATTGACGACCCCGAACAATGACTTCGATGCTGACCAACTGATGTTTAAGCTTCTTGGATTGACACCAAAAACTCCAAGTTTTTCCGAAGAAGCAAAAGATTGTGAACTAGAGAGAAGTGAGGAAGCTGTCTCCAGTTTAGGTTGAAGCTTGGTCTAGCCTAGGAAGCTGTTTTGATGCAATCCTGATCAGCTGCCCCCCTCATGTAGCTTAATTTAATTTAGTGCATCAATTTTCGTATGTAACTTTTAGATTCCTGTCGCTCTCATGGATGTGCCAGCAGCAAAGTCTTCAGATTGCTCTCTGAATGAGAGTATAAATGGTTTAAATGATAGAGAGGCCTTTGGTGATGTTAATGTTAGCACCAAACATATTATTTTTGGATAGAAGTATGGCAGGCCTTATGTATACTGTTTGCAAGAAGAGATGAATTTGCCATCTTTTGTTTATTTATTTATTTATTTAGGAGGCTAATTCTCACTTGCCACTTTATACCCATTCTATCATATCCGGGCTGGAATCAAGGCCCTCGAATAGGCTCAGTCAAAATTCATGATACGAGGGATTGAGTAAAGATCAACCCACTCAAATTCGAATCCTTGTCAACTTGTCAAGTGGGTGGTGTGATATCATCCAAGCAGGAAGGACTGGATTACGTTGATTATAAAATTTGTACATTTTTGACTTGGAAGTCAGCTCTGCATCTTCTTGGATAGGCTGCTGATAAACGCTTGCTCAGATGATATCACCTATTGCCACTTGGGCATTGGAATATAGTTTAATTCCTAGCGGTGTGGTTATCAAACTTTGACACTCCCAATTACGATTTTCCCATTCTATAAGCGTTGACTCGGTCTATCTAAAGGTCTAGATCGAGGTCGGGTGGGTATAATGTGGTCTATTAAATAAAAAGAATCTATACTTAACCTGGAAAAAAATCCTGTCGATGATGTCTGTTCCAAGTGCGCACTTTTAAAAAAAAAAAAAAAAAAAAATCATTCTTGTCACAACATCATCGACAAGATTTTTTTTCTAGGTAAGTACAGATTCTTTGCCAAGTATGTTTTCTGAAGTTGAGACTCCATTTGTTGACTTGAAGTTTTAGATGCATCCATCTCTAATTGTAATCTTAAAACGAAAGTCAAGTTTATCTTTAAGACTCTCTTCCCTGCTCAAAATGATTACTGTTGTTGATCCGGTACTTCGTAATTAGCGGTTAGCAGTTAATTTATTCAAAGAGTCTCGAGCCGCCTATCCCATGTATCGAGACCTACACACCGACTTCGCCAACATCCATTTGACTGGGACGGAAGAAAATTATCACAAAGAAGATAATGCGAAAGTTATATTTGTTATTCTAAACCTCCTTGGCAATCCTTATTCTGAACTTCTTTTCCATAAAATAAAATCATTATATTTGGTATACCATATCCAATGATCATTGATATCCATAATAAAGTTACTCCGAATGCCCTAAAAATCTAAGATACTATCCTTAATATATTTTATAATTACAATAATAAGTTATTATTATTTCATATTATTTATTATTATAATTTTAAATTAAATTATAATATTATTTTTTATAATACTATATCATGGTATAACATTATAATATTATAATATAGTTATACTATATTATATTATTATGATACAATCTTATAATATAAATTATATTATATTAATATAAAAATAATATCAAGTATTTTATATATATATGAGGGGTATTTTGATTTCTAAATCTCGAAGTCAAGATCATTGTGTGGAGGTGATCTTGAATACTCAACCTTAAAAATAAGTATAGGATCAACACTATGTAAAATCACCGAGGTATAATTAAATATAGTAATCTTATCATCTTCATCTAAAACATCAATAGTCCTATATGGCCTAAAACATCGGTAGTCCTAGATGGATCACACTATATCAAAGGCCTCGTAAAAGTCATAGCAATCGATTATGACTAAGGGCTTCCTTGCTGTAAAATAAACACTTTTATCTTGTAACAGGAAAAAAAAAAAATAAAAATAAAAAACCCTTCCATCTTGACCATTATTTTAAGAGTGGAATGAATCACATATATGCCATAACACAAAAATTCATTGCTTCATTGTTTCATCTCTTAGAAATAATATTGAATTAGGTATATATCCATGTGATGCATGAACACTGATATGATTAATAATATATATATATAATTTTTTAACTTTATATTATTAAATTAAAATATTAAAATTACTATTTTTAAATTTAAAATTAAAGAGAAGATAAATAAAAAAAATGTATTAGACTAAACTATTTTTAAGTTTAGATGAAATTTTTATATTATTCTAAATATTGAATTACATTGTTTAACTTCGGTTTTAAATAATGAATAGTAAAATGATAGTTGTGGTTTTCTATTAAAAAAAAAGGAATAGAAAAAGAAAAGAGCTGGCTTCCTTTCTTAATGAAAAAAACCTCCACTAAAAAGAGAAAAAAAAAAGAAGAAAAGAGCTAGCTTTCTTTCTAACTTAAAAAAAAAGAAAAAAAGATGAGTTAATAGCTTAATTTTAAAAAGAAGATATCTTATACTGATATTGCACCTGCCAAATTTCTGTTCAATAAATCTCATTTGTTGGTGTAAAAGATTAGAAAAAGCATGAACAATTATTTATAATAATATTATAAAATTATAGCATTATATATAATATTATAGTATTTTATAATATTATTATATTATGTGATATATTATAATTGTAATAGTAATTTCATATAATTATAATAATTATATTTTATTTATAATATATTATAATATTAATAATATTTAAATATAATATAATATATTACATTATATTATATTATAATATTAAATATTATATTTTTACTTCGAAACTATAACTTTCAAGTCAAATGAAATTAACTTTTTGACGCATGACAAATGGTGCTTTGGAGGAGGAACTCTAATTTGAAGGATAGAAATTTTAAGAGCTTTTGGTAGAGTCAGAAGCACTTTTATAAATTTTATCAAATACTATAAAATTATTTAAAAATACTTTTAGATCTTTAAAAATATTTTTGGATCATTTAAAAGCTTAGATAAATGAGGCCTAAGCCTTTTAGTTAAATTACTAACATATGTTAGAGCTAGCCATTCCTTATTCGTTCATTTCGTTGGGTTCTCTCCTCTTTCTTCTCCCTTACTTTATCTCATAGTTTTGTTTTGCAGATTCTCCTCACATGAGGGGGTGTTGAAGATTGGAATGTGAATGCATATGAGTCCATTTTCCTATCAGCTTAAGTTTTTGAGCAGAATTGCTTGCATATTGTCAGAGTTAACTGCCCCTTGGTCATCTATATTGTTCCCCTCTTCATTTTTGTTCTCCTCCTTGCTTTTTGTGCATCACTCTTTAATATGTAAGGGGTGTTAGAATATATATATAAGAAATTTTAGAAGCTCATTTGGTTTGACATTATAATTAAAATTAAAATTCACTGAATTTGAAAACAAAATTAGAAGTTTGGGTGGACCAAATTTTTAAATGAGTATACGAAAAATGCATTAAAATTTGTCATGTTTATTTATAAAATCAAACTCATCATGAAAAAAAGATAATTTTATCGAAAATCAAAAATATATATCCTACCATAACTCTTTAGAATCTAATAAGAATTAATAAAAAATAGTAGTATATGGATCTGCTTACCTCTTTCGATAGTGTGGTTAAAGAGTTTGAAGGAGCTTCAGAAAAGAGGGAAAGAGGAGTGTTAGATGAGGAGGAGGTAGGAGGATGGTGTGTTGGGGTATGATTAGCTGTAATGGATTTATAATTTTCGATGGGAGTATGAATTTTAAATTCTTTCTAATACATAATTTAGATTTTAGATGAAATTTAAATTGAATTCTAATTCTATCTCAATAGATGATTGGAATCAGAAACATTGATTCTGATTTTGATTCTAGTGATCATTCTTACAGAACAAATGAGGAACCTTAATGGCTTTAATATGCATAGACCTATTCATTTCCTTATCAATTTAAGCTTTTGGATATTAATTCCTTGTATGCCTGTTTTTTTTGCTCCTTTAGTTGATAATATGCTAATCTTTTTTATAAATCTCCCTAATTAAAATGTCAAAAAGAGAAAATATTTAATTTAAAACTCACATTAGGTTGTCATAAGTAACCATAAGCTGCTATCGAAACTCTTAGAAACTCCCAATGAAGGATTTGTTATTATGGAAGGAAGACAAAATATATATATATTTTTTTTGAATAGATCTTTTATGTAACATCAATAATTTGTAAATTTCACCCAAAAAATATATTTAATTATTTATTTTATAGAAAACATTTTTTTTAAAAATAATTTCGTGATAATTTTGTTATTGGGTCTAAGTATAAAAAATTATTCATTTTTATTGAAGATCCTATATGCATGTATGTATGTATGTATAGAATATTTGATATATATATTTAATGTATACTTACATTATTATCTATCCGGTAGAGATAAAACTATATTAGAACATCTAAAATATTATTTCAGAATGAGGACTAATTAAATAATTTTTTTACATAAAATTTATAACTTTTAAAAAAAAGTAAATCTTTTTTATTGGTTAAAACAACTTTTCCATGTTGGCGCCAGTTTCGACACCTCACCATCTGGAGATATTCATTGAGCGAATTTGGACTGTAATCTCATCAACCAAATTATTTTGCACTTGATTTACCCTTCGCATCTACGCCATGAGACCGTGACTCCGTGACGAGCAATAAAATACATAAAAAAAAGACGCCACTTTTATCATATCCAACATAAATTTCTCCAGCTGCTGTGTTTTCCTCTCGTTTTCACCTCCTCCGTGTGCTCCTTTTTACCTTCCCCTTCTTTCAAACGCCATCGACATATGCAATCGAGCTTCTCATGGCCTGTTTTCTTTCTAGGTTTAGCTGTTCTCTTCTTCATTTTGAGGAACCCCCCATCTCCTCTTGACAAAATAGCAGATGAGTCGCCCAAATCCATCTATGATATCACTGTTAAGGTATGGGGTTCTTATACTCATTCACTTCCAGGATTTTATCCTTTAATATGTCCTTGGTTCTGGGATTTTGAAGTGCCATCTTCTAGTGCTTGCTGTCAAGATGTGATTTTGACCATACCCATGAGTTAAAAAACCAATCTTTTGATTATCGTCAATCTATGGTATATATTTGGAGATTGGTTTGGTCACAACGGGATTGAAGTTGTTTTTTCTCCCGAAAAAAGTTTTCTTGTTTTCTAATAGAAACATGCTTGTAGGAAATTGGTTGGACGCTGTTATAATGTATTTTAAGTTGATTTGATATAGCGTGTTATTTTGTGTTTCTTATTTTGCTTCACTTCTTCTGATGGAATCCTATTGCAGGATATAAACGGCAACGATGTGAACCTGAGCACATACAGTGGCAAGGTTCTTCTCATTGTCAATGTTGCTTCGAAATGGTATGTACTCAAATTAAATTTAATGAATCAAAGAACTCTATTTAGTCCTGAAATAGTTCTGGAGTTCATTTTTTTCTGAAACTCAGTTTATGCGATAGGCTTTAAGATTGAGGGGATCCAAAGATTGGATATTGTGTGGGTAGAAAATGTTCTGGACCGAAAGCTTTCTTGCTGCTTCAGACCAAGAAATGACAAGTTAACCTTGCTGTTAGGCTTTAACTTTTTCCTGATATATAGGTAGATATAATTTAGATAAAATGGTTACAAGAGATGCTGGAGAAGGTTGTGGGAAGTCCTAAAGCACTTGTTTTTGGCTTACCATAAGTTGTTGCTTGCATATGATTTTGGACTTCTACAAGCTTATGTCTCTTGGAACGAGGTGTCTTCTTTAACTGATCCAAAAGAAAATAAATTCAGATTAAATAACATTTTATAAAAGCCCTCCACCATGAAATATATTCGTTTCTTTAATACATGTACATGGTGTGAAATTTTGCACAGCTTCATTTTTTATTATCCTTGTAAATTCACCTTTTAGGTTTCAATTTTTCACAGAGTCATGTGAATTTACGTTAGATTTTGAGAAGTCATCCTGAATTTCTATTCAGAGGCATAGCATTTCATCCAATCAAGAAACATGTTTTTGGTGTTTCCATGAGTATGCCTGCTGCTCTTTCACAAGAAAGAAACCTTGCAGCATTATTATGTGTTTTTCTTTTTTGGACTATATGATGCTAAATCAAACAATGTGGCATTTAATCTATTGCTGATTGAAGAGTTCACTTATTGGCTGATAGTTGGACCATTCAATCATACTGGAGATGGACATAGGTGCCAAATTAATAACATGATCCTGAAGTTGAAACTGAAAATCATACTCTTATGTTTTTTAACTACATCAAGGTGTCAAAGTACTAGATATTTTTTATGCTCCAAACAATTCTGTTTAACTGGCAAGCTACTTGATTAGTTATCATGGTGTATTTCCTCAGCATCCAACTGATTTTTCATGTTAGACCAGTATTCTAGGTTTTGCAAGTACTTTCGGATGCATAGACGCTACAAAAGTGTAGGACTAACACCAACTTGAAGCATTTTAATGACTAAGCATGCAATTGGGACACATCATCATCAATAAATAATAGTTGATTTACTTTAAATCATTTTTTGCTAACTTAGAATTTCTCATAGCAGTTCATGTAGTTTTAATTTAGATCCTGTTTTTTTGTCAAAGTTGCAGTAGTTTTTTCAGATGTCATTTTTGTGCTAGATAGTTCATTGATAGCGAGTCTCAATCGATGCAGTGGATTGACTCATTCCAACTATAAGGAGATGAATATTCTATATGAAAAATACAAAGATAAAGGTCTGTTTATTATCCCTTTCTCCAAGCTGTTCCATCATCTCAACTATCCTTGAGAAGGATCTAAGTATCGGAGTTGCTTCTGGATATTTGGTAAATAGGATTTGAGATACTGGCATTTCCATGCAACCAATTTGGTGGCCAGGAGCCTGGAAGCAATGAGGAGATTCAGGAAGTTGCCTGCTCAATGTTCAAAGCTGAGTTCCCCTTATTTGATAAGGTAAATGAAAAAACAAGAAAGTTCATTCTGCAAAAATCATAAGTTTTCTTCATTTGAGGACTTATATGCTTTCCATGGTGTGGGAGTGGTGATCTGCATGGAATATGTATGAAAAAACAAACAGTGTGTGTTCTTTACATCAAAGTCTTTGCTAATTCTATCATTCTTTGTCATGGTATTAGATAGATTACTGTGAAAAACTGAGTGAAGGATATGGTTGACTTGGTCTTCAACAAGGAAATGTAGTCTTAATTCTAGAAGCCCCGTTCACAGCTGATGTTAATAAGCAGAATGATCTTCATGCAGGATCCTTGTTCTTGAAAGCATCTTATTATGTTAAAGCCCTTGTGTTGTGGAAAAACTAAAAACTAATTCCTGTTCTCTCTCCCTCTTTCTGAGGGAAAGGAGGGCCGAAGTCCACCTGGTTCACAGTAAAATTAACGAGGCAAATAAGGTTATAGCCTAGTGATTGCATGTCCTCTATTTGGAGTAGGTTCCTTGTTCAGAACTTTGGAAGTGTTCCCCAAATATTTGACATCTGCAATTCTTCCATCTTTGCAATAAATGATTGGTGCTGATTCCACTGTTGTTCTCAAAAATAAAAGGGGTGAGACTCAATTTGTTGAACAGAAACTATTATAAAGTAAAATTCCCACCTTCAGACATGCTTTTACATGTCAATGAAACAAAAGATAAATAAATTTCCCTGAAAGAATGGTTTGAAGATGCCTTTCAAATGTCTCTAGCCATTAGCTTGGAGGTATTTACAGAATCTGCATGCCATATGTTAGGCGCTAGCTTCTGATTCACTATTTAAAAAATGAAATGCAATGAAACCAAATGATTTGACTTGCTTGTAATACACGTTTCTTGCATCTGTTGTTTTCCAAAACTGCTTAGACCTTTCTCCCCGTGAAACTAAATTCCATAAACTAGTTACTATATCCTATCAAGATTTAAGTACTGAACACAAGTAGCTCTTGGTCGAACCCTAACCCTTCGTAAAAGCTTAACAAAGACACTTTGGGATGGATATGGGTCTGCCTAAAGCATCAAAGACAACCTATATTATTGTTATGCAATTTAAGTTCAAAACCTTTCCCTAGATGCACAAGGAGTCTTGATCAAGGTCCGCAAAATCAATACCGAGACCTATACCGATATATTATTGGTATGATATGGATTGGTACGGTATACATCCCATATCGAGACATGATACTATTCTTTTTGCACTCTTAACCATTCGGTATCAGATGATTCAGGGTTAGTATTGGGTGGTACTAGTTGGTTTTGGCCGATTCAGTTCACACTGAATCAAAACTCGATACTATAAATCAATATGGTGTGGTATGGTCAGTATAGATTAGTATGATAGACCTCTCCATGAAAAGTAAAAAAAGATAAGTTTAGAAGTGAAAGCTTCAATTAACAATGGGTTTAAAGATGCAATTCTGCCAGAGGAACATATTTTATAAGAAAAATAGATTAAAAACAATAACCATTCATTACTAGTTTCATTATTTTGAAGAAATTGATGGAGTTCTTGTTGGTCTTGAATTTATTTATATAATCTTCCGTCGAATAGATGTAGGTATTTTTCATGAAAGATGTGACTTGAGAAAAAAATTCCACATGCAGAAATATTTGTGTAACTCACACACATCTTTTCCAGATTGAAGTGAATGGGAAGAATGCTTCACCCCTCTACAAGTACCTAAGATCAGAGAAAGATGGATTCCTGAGTAATAGCATCAAGTGGAACTTCACAAAGTTTCTTGTGGACAAAAATGGAAAGGTTGTGGAGAGATATGCACCTACCACCTCACCTTTGAAAATAGAGGTTCAATTTCTTTACTCTACATCTGTTATTTTATCTCTGTCTGCTGCATTCTTACAGTAGCCATACTTTTTGCAGAAGGACATGCAAAAACTGCTGGTAGGTTCATGAATCCCAGACCTTGTAGTCTCATACCTATGTATGAGTAATACGAGGTTATGCGTATAATACTGAATAAGGTGCTAACACTTTGTTGAGTTTCTTTGTAAGTGGAAATTATATTAGTCTGGAAAAGTGCTTTAAGAACATTATCTTTATCTTTTTTCCTCTTTCAAATCTTGTGCTTTTTTGTATTTTTAATGGTGAGTAGTGATAATATGATGATAATTGGATTCTGAAAGATGCTTTACTTCTAGTCATTTCATGCAAGGGAAGAAAATCATTTTCTTGTTTGTGAATAATTTTGGTGCACAAAAGAAATAAACCATGAACACAAAGAAGCATAAGAAGCCGATGGAATTTTATATTAAATATTTAGGAGAAACCCTAGATACAATAGAACATGGTTCAGTTCAACTCTTTCCATTTTCTCCAAATAGTAGCATTATGAAGTGCAATTCAGGCCATGGCCCAATTGTTGCATCTCTTCTTTCTTTGGAGGCTCATGGTTCATACTTTGAACTTGACAAAAAGTTAACAAAAAGTTAGCGGGTTTGGATTGAGCATAAATTGGTTCGAGTCAAAATTGGATAAACCCTTTAGACATGATTAATAAACAAGTCAAGTTTCGGATTAACCCGCTAATTCAAAATTGGCTCACAATTGATCCAATTATTAAATGGTTCAATTCATGTAGCCTGACTTATCAACCCAGATGCGATCCGTTAGACCTATTTATCCAAGTTAATGTCATCTTTTAATTAATTATTATTATATGATAGTGATTATATACTTATACAAGGATTTTATCTTTATATCTCCTTTTTTTCCTTTGAATGAAAAATTTTTATAGTTGTACTTTCGTTATGATTTTAAATATATAATTATTTATAAGTAAATTGATATTAAACATGTGACATAAGTTATACAAGTCATATGGCTCATATGGGCCATACATTCGTGTCAATCCAAACATGATATGATTATTAAATGGGTTGCACATGCTGTGTCATGTAACCTGTGTAATATACAGAACGAGTTTGGGTTTAGATTTCTGACCTGATTAATAAACAAGTCCGGTTTGAGTTAACCCATTTATCGTTATACTTTGAAGTTGATCCAACCTGTTTATAACCTATTGACATGATTTGCTATCTCGAGGTGTGATTTGCCAAGTACATTTGGTTTGGTCACCCAGGTGCCTAGGCTAAAGCCTAAGAGGGGTTGGGTGACTACTACCTCCTTTATCTAAAAGTAAAAAAGAATAAAAAAAATGAAAGAGAGAGGTTTATAAAGCCTTTCTTTCCTAGGGTGGGCAGGAAGGATTTTGACACTACGTGAGTCCTTATTTGATTCATGGTTAAGGCTTTAGAGTAGAATGAGGGGAATCGACAAAGTTTATGCCAATTTGCTGCTAAACAATCTTTGTTGCCCACTTTTTTCTTAAGAGTAGAAGAGATATTTTGAAAAAGCCTATAGCCCCGTTTTTCTTACTAACGCAGTGAATCCAAATAAAACTACGAATGGGTCCTAATTCTACTTTAATTTAAAGTGAGTTAGGATTAGCTCAATGTGGGCCGAACCATTTAATCTTGGCTAGATTTTAATGTGGGAATTGACAAAATTTATGCCAGTTTGCTGCCAAACAATCTTTGTTGCCCACTTTTTTGTTAAGCGTAGAATAGATATTTTTTAAAAGCCTATAGCCCCAGTTTTTCCCACTAACCCAGTGAATCCAAATAAAACTTCGAATGGGGTCCTAATTCTACTTCAATTTAAATTGCGTTAGGGCCATCTCATTATGAGCCAAACCATTTAGTCTAGGCTAGATTTCCATAAGCTCATGTGTCGTAGTCAAAATCTTCTATGCTTGGTGCTACATTTGCTTCAGTACTCTCTAAAGTCATGCTCCGGTGACTGCTTCCGAAGCATTGTCAAGAGCTCCCCCTCCCTGCTCTGGCTTCTGCTTCGAATTTAGGTAATTGAGGTTCATACTAGCTTAAAGCATAAAAAAGGGTTGATGACAGCAAGCAAGCATTCTCCAATGAAATATGTTTGTGTGTCAATCTTGCTCTGATAGATAAAGGAAAACAATGACGTCAACTTCCATTATGCATGCCCACTTATGCATCAAGGGTGATGGTAATGAGAAAAAGGCATATGAATTGTTTTAATTAGATGGGTGAAGTCCTGTGAGCGCATGCCTGACCATTTCAACATTCATTGGTGCTTCAGCTGCATGTAGCCAAATGGCTACTGTGGATGGAGCAGTTAAATGCTTATTAGTTTGGTATAAGACCATTGGTTTCTTGCTATTATTGAATGACTGACATAAATTGTTTAAGGTGGAAATACATTGAGACTATTTATATATCATCCAATTGGTGTCATTAGAATCTGACCTGTTGGAATCTTCACTATAAAAGCTATTCGCTCAAGTTCTCATACACATGGAGAATGGGAGGATGAACGAGTAGGGGTAGCAATGGAAGTAGGGAGGGTGAAGGAAGATGAGTTGATTAGAGATTGGAAGTTTGTTGCCTGCTTTTAGTTGCAAGATATGTGTCATAGGAGAGCTAATGCTATTTACATGAGTTGGAGGAGCTCATGAATAGTCACATGAATTTAGTGTTATGCCTTCTGAAATGTTTAATGTCATGAAGAGGTTTGATGAATCAATATCTACATCATCTACCGTGGAATCCATTCTTGCGAGTTAGAGAAAGTCAAGAATATTCCATAGATATGACCTTCACATGGTGGATTGTTTACAGATTTAAGAACCTTGAGCAAGCAAAGGTGAGGTAACCAAACGAGTACTGACCATATGATGCTCATATATTTACATCAGTTGATAGTCTATAAGATGGCTCACCAATGATAATTCTGCTGGTTTATATTAAGACATCAAGTCGAACTTTTATTTTTGTAGCATCTCCATCTTTAACCATTATTACTCACTCATGAGACAGGAAGAGGATATATCTGCACTTTTAACCACTAGAAGACCATTCAATTACCACTGAGTCCTTCAATTATTTATTATATCGTTTATTATGACAAACATAGTCTTCCTACTGATATATCATTTGTGCTTTTGGTAATATTTGGACATTGATGTCATAAATTTCTAATAACTCTTGAAGGACATATCTTGCATGCTCTGACAATAAGCAGGGATGCAATTAAACTGCAACCACCTCTCCTGTTTGGGAAGTAACCTTACCATCTATTTCAGCTAGCTCTTTAGGAATACGAGGATCACGCCTGTAGACATACCTCTTTGCCCAGTACAAATAATTCAAGAAAGCCACTAGTTCAAGGACTGTAAGTAACCAATAAAACCAATCAAGGTGGCTCTTGTTTAAGTTGGCTCCCTCCAACCACCCCCTTCCACTATCACCATGTCTGGTAGCTTTGTTCACAATGTCAACTAGGAAAGTTCCCAAGAGCGATGCTAACCCAAGCACACACCAGAATATGGCCGTTCCTATTGATTTCATTCCTCTTGAAGCTTCGCCATTAAAGAATTCCAGTAACCCAACAAATGAAGTTACATCAACAATGCCCAGAAGGAAGAATTGCAGTCCTAGCCAAAACACAGACATGGGGACACCAGTTTCAAAGTCCTCTAGCCCATTCTCTTCTGCTACGTTCTTTCTTTTCCTTTCCACCAATGCTGCCACACATGTTGCAAATGATATAGTAAGAAAACCGATAGCCACGCGTTGCAAGTTAGTGATACCACCCACATAGCCTGTGATCCTTCGTGCCAAAGGCACGATGAATTGATCGTAGATTACTAGGATCACCATCTGAAAGATCACTGGAATTACAAAGAGAGATGCAGGGGAGATGTGGATCTTTCCAAGCTTTGTGTTCATAGTGCTGCCTTGCTGGACGGTGAATGTCAAGAGGAGGGGATTAGGTATGTAACCAAGAACAGAGCTGATTAAGATGGGAAGCATTCGGAGTACAATTTTAGTCTCCTCCACTTGGGTTACAGTGCAGGACCAAGTTCCTTCGTCTCCATGTTTAATTGAAGCTTTGTCAAGGAATCTATAAGAAGCAAACATTTGTCAATTTTCCTAGGAATACATAAGTCATTATCTGAACAATAATGCTATTTTAAAATTTAGTTTGGACTGCAAATTGCTTTAGATTCTACATGGCTCAAGGTATTTTCTGTCACCATGCTTTTTTTTTTTTTTTCCTGAGGCATGCACAAGCTCAGAATAGAGAGACTAGATGATGTTGGGACTAACCTGAAACCCTTGGTGTGAGAAAGGACTTCAACACCATCCATATCCTCAATATTATGTTGCAATTGGTCTAAATTTTCAGGCAACACGAGCTTTCGATTTTTGAATGCAGCCACAAAAACCTGAAGGTGGGGAAATCAGTGAAACATAGCACTCATCCCCATATATATGATTAAGTTTGTTTATAAGAAACTTGAGACATGCTGATCAACCAAAACAAAATAAGAGTCTTGATCCCTATAATCAAACATATCATATTAAATCCAACTTCTTATTGAGAAGTTTTACCTGCCATATTCGAGTCAGAGGACTTCCTTTTGGTATCTGAATGCGATAGAAAGAGGCACCACTAGCTACAGCTAAAATTCCTAAGAGAACAGCAAGAGCAGAGACACCAAGACCAATATCCCATCCCTTGTTGTTCTCAATCCACACCACAAGAGTAAGGCCTATGAAACCTCCTAATGAAACGCCAAAGGTGAACCAGTTGAAAAAGCTGGTCTTGTGTTGTGACTCAACTTGGTCCTCACTGTCGAATTGATCTCCTCCCAAAGATGGTAAGGCAGCACGCACGCAGCCCTCACCCAAAGCAATGGTGTACAGGGCGATATAAAGCAGGGCAGAGTTTGAGCCATGAACTTGCTCACAGATGCTCTGTTGCCCATTGATCTCACAGTCTGATGGATGGAGTGATGGGAGGTGTGCTTGCAATGCCAACAATGCATAACCCTGAAATAAGAGATTGATGAAATTATTGATGCATTCAAAACAAAGAGCAATTTATGGAACAGGTCTTAAGATATTGATTCCATAATACAAAATGAAGAACAGAAAAAGGAAACAAAAAACGAGATATATTCAATGAGCCTCACACTTTTCTGATGGATAAATACGTACAAACAAATTAGAATAAATCATAGACAAACTGCCCAAGTCCATGCAGCAGAAAGAGAGAGATATGTTACCAAGAATACGAAAGGGCCGAATATAAGTATGGTTTTAAATCTTGTGATGTATGAGTCTGAAAGAAAAGCTCCTAACAGAGCAAACCCGCATGCAGCACCAATGAAGTTTGTGACTGTGGTCGAGGAGCTCGAAATGCCCATATGCATGGTGCCATGTAGGTAGTTAACCAGGTTCAGCATGTTGGCCACATTGGCTATGTTTGTCATCATTACCATGACTGCAAAACAAACAAACTCATTAATTCTCAGGCAATAGAATTCAGAATCCCATTTTTGTCTCATATTATTTGTTAGCAGCATTTTTCTAATCAGATGACCAGAGTGGTGTGAGGATTGCCACTTACAATTGAGGAAATATGTAGTTCTGATTCCCCCATGCCTCTTTTTGTTAATTGGATTTCCTCTCCAATCTACAGAGCCCTGAATTGCCATGGTGCTTTTAGAACAACTTCAACCTTCTTTTCAAGTGCTCTTTTAACTTGTGGTTCTTCAATCCAAGAAGCCAGGACTATATATCCACTTTCAGTGGACTATAATAAGGTAGATCCATGATTAAAACAAGGCTACTGATTAGAAAAAGGCCACAGTACATGGATTAGATTGACCAATTTACAGTTGACTAACTCATAAATTCTTACGTCGCCCATCAGAGAAAGAAGCTGCCATTTCTCCACTATCCTTTATCATGAATGAGCTACCATCTTCATCAGCTTGCATTATCTATATGATAAATTATGATAAGAATCATATTTTATCACAGCCCTTTTCTTAGTCAAGGATCTTGGATAACTACGTACAACCATTACCTTGCTTGACTACTGCAGCAAAGGACAAAACGGTACCAATAATTAGACAACTGGGTCAGAAGGAATTTCTCTGGTTTTTTATTCTTTTTTCCTTCTTCTTTCTGTATCATATGTAGCTGTGGTATTTTATTCAGCCTACCATCTGGGATTTTTGCGAGTCTTGAGAAGCTATACTGGTCTTCTTGTGAGGATGGACAAAATTACAACAGTGAAGAGATCCAACCAACCATGAAATCAGGAGCTTCCATATAAGAATTCTAAGTTGATAGATGAAATATAATTTAACTGATAATTTGAGTTGATAATTATAGTTTGGTTGATTGAGCTTACACTATCAGATATGCATGCAAATAAAGTAATTAGCATACACAGCTACAAGCTCTGAACTTGGATGCCGGATTCCTTTTTTCGGACAGGGAGAAGCTAGAGGGCTAACACCCAATTGTCATGACTAATTTTTGCACCTGAAAGGCAGTCTATTTCTTGAATCAAACAAGAAATGACCACTGAAATGGTTATTTTCTATTACACGCTACCCATCTTTCCGATGGATTATACATCATTACATTTTCTCACCATGAATTTTTTTCAGAGCTCTGCTTCTCTTCTCTCATGCCTGCTGATTCAAGCAGTGAAGGTTCATACTTGCTCCACACAGACATACATAACAGTTTTGGTTTAATGTAGTCATATGGATGGTGTTGATTTAGCAATTACATACTTTGAGAACAAGTGGTTTTTCTGGTTTAGCAAATCATCTTCTCACCATTCACAAAAGACAGGCATGAAGTGTCAAAGCTAGAAGATTCAATGAGACTGCTTGTACATCATTTACTAGATGCTATCAGAACCTCATACTTGGCTTGAAAGACCTCTCAAAATCTAATATGTTTTATGTATAAGAATCAAAAATCAGAAAAGCTTACTTCATTACTTATATCGAGTTCCTATACTGCACATGGAAAATGGGAGGATGAACTAGGAGTGGGGATAAAAAGGGAAGTAAAATGAGACTAGGAGTGAGTTGCGTGCTTTCATTGTAGGATTTATGTCATATTAGAGCTAAATTAATTTATTATACAAGTCAGAGGACGCACAAATATTCACTTGATCTTAGCTTAACATAACATTGTTTACATCAACGTGAAATATGATGAATTGATAAATAGTAAAGAGCTGTCCCTATCTATTATGAGTTTTGAGAAATTAATGAATATTTTCCTTAAAAAATAGATTTTTGAATAAACAACTGATATGAACTTCATATGCTCAGCAGTTTACAAAGTTAGGATACTTAAGCAAGAAAGGTTAGGTAAGAAAATGATATTATGGTATTTATATGTAGAAGTCAGCTGTTGATTTGTAAAATGATTCACCATCTATGACCCCATTAATTTTAGGCCATGATGTTAAAATATTATCATTGCAGTCTCTCCATCTTCAATCGTCATGATTCATGAGACAAGAAGAGGCTCTATTTGGAATCCAACCTGCTAGTATTTTTCATTTAGTTGCGACTGAATTCTTCAATGATACATCACTTTCCTATCATGTAGCCCAGCCATTTATTTAGTAATGCAGGGATTATACCTACCTCCATTCCCAGTACGAATAATTCAAGAATGCCACAAGTCCATGGACTGAAAGTAACCAGTAGAACCGATTAAGGCGGCTCTTGTTCAAGAAGTCTCCTTCTAACCATCCCCTTCCCCCCACCACGATGTCTAGCAGTTCCCTTCTCCATGTCAACTCGGAAGTGCCAGACAAGAATGCTGAACCAACCACTCACCAGAATGTGGTTGTCCCTATTGATTTCATTTCTCTTGAAGATGAACCATTAGAGAACTATCCCAATCCAGTAAAAGAGGTGACATCAAAGATGCCTAGAAAAAGAACTGCACTTCCATCCAAAACAACAGTAGCGCATTATTTTCTGCAATGCTCTTTCTTTTTCTCCCCACCAAAGCTGGCACACATGTTGCTAATGATGTTGATAAAAAGGCAATACCAATACGCTGCGAGGGAGTGATGCGACCTGCATAGCCTGTTATCCTTTGAGCAGAGGGCACAATTAACCGGCCCTCGATTACCAGGATCACCATCTGGATGTGGATTTTTCTGAGCCTTGTGCTCATGGTGCTGCCTTGCAGGACTATAAAAGCCAAGTGTAGAGAAATTGATAGCACAGAACTTATGAAGATAGGAAACATGCATGGTTTAAAAATCTTCATGTAATGGTACAAGTCAATGTGAAAGCAGGAATGCCACTTAAGAAATTATTTTGGGAAGAATCTTTTTGTGGATGCTGCGCAATTTTTATGCTGTATGCTTGACTTGTGACCTGAAAAAAATGATGATGATATTGGGACTCACTTTAGACCGTTTGGATAACACTTGGATACCAGCCACACACTCAGCATTCTGTTGCAATAGCTTTCGATTTTTAGGTACTACAAACTTACTGCTTTTTGAGTGCAACCACAATGACCTAAAGTAGAGGATGAAGGAAAGCTGACACTCTTATCACTATCTTTATGCTGAGAAATGAATGCGTTTGAAAAGAAACGAGAGACAGCCTGATAGACTCCAGCAGTAGCCTGCAAAAGTTCTAGCCAGTGCGATATCTTATTGCGATAGAAAATTTCTAGCCAGAGGATCGCCTTGTGATATCTTATTGCGATGGAAAGAGAAACCACTACCTACCAAGTCCAATGCCCCACCTATTGTCATTCTCAATCCACATCGCTAGAATTAGCCTGTGAAAGCTCCTCATGAGATGCCGAAGGAGAACCAATTGAAGAAAATGGATTTGAGCTTTGATTGAACCTGGTTATTACTGTCAAACTGGTCAGACCCAGCACCCAGCACGCACACTGCCCTCACCCAAAGCAATGGCATACATAGCTATGTAGAACAGGCTGCATTCAAGCCACGAACTTGCTTACAGCTCTTTTGTTGCCCATTGACGTCACATTCCAGTGAGGGAAGTTGTTCTTGCAGTGCTAGCAATCCATGACCCTGCAAGATGGTGCACCTTACATGACATACAACCATCTCTCCTTTTTTTTATTTTATTTTTTTTTGGCTTAATTGATGTCTGGTACTCCAAAGGATTATCCTCTAATGTTTAGCTCCTCTAATGTTTAGCTCCCGTTGACCGGCCGATTAACTCCATGATAACTATGTATGGTAAGAAGTTGTTCCGTAAGAAGATAACTATATTCAGAAGGACAAAACATTATATGGCAAGTTCACTGGGGTTAAGTGTTAAAGGCTGATCTATTGAAGAACAAGACATCAAGTTGCTTTTTTGTTTTTTTTCCCTGAAGATATACTTTATATGGCATACGTCGAATTTTCAAGGAGAAGAGACATGGAGACAATGGATGGCATAGCATATGGACTAAAAATATAGAAATGCCTGGTTGAACCAAAGGAAACACAGCACGGGTATATGAGAAAGCATGATAAAAATGCCTGGGATGTGTATTTTAACATATAGTTAATGAAAGTTAAAATAGTAGTGTATTAGTCTATACAATATCTTTACACTCCATGGGTATAAGGCCCATCTTAGTCACTGTAGAATTATTCCAACTCTGGTGTTTAAATTGCACTCTGTTGGACCTCAGACAAATGTAAATTGAGTATCTGAGACCATAAAATTATGATTTGCTCTTTGGTTTCCATGGATTGTGGTCTGAAGCAAGTTATATGCAGAGTAGGCATGGCTGTAATGGAAATTGGCCCATTCAATTTTCCATCAGTCAGAAATATTCTTGTGTTGGTAGATCAGCAAGCAAGAATGGTTGTTGCCTTGAAGAGCTAACTGTTTGAAATGTTTTTGAATTAAAATATTGAATGAAAAAACACACAAAGATTTGTTGTATCTATCATGCTAACATAGATGGTGATGGAATAGCATCCTAGGTTGAGAAGCATTACGAATATCAATTTTATTTATATATTTGCTGTGTACGTGTGTGTGTGTTTGTTTGGTTCTTCATTATTTATTCATGTATCTTGAGAGAAGGATATGAAGGCCACATTGGTTCACTCATAACTAAGGTAATCCAACTCGTGA
The DNA here is from genome assembly GCA_017589505.3 of Metroxylon sagu. Classification (NCBI taxonomy): domain Eukaryota; kingdom Viridiplantae; phylum Streptophyta; class Magnoliopsida; order Arecales; family Arecaceae; genus Metroxylon; species Metroxylon sagu. The sequence continues at coordinate 1,018,260 of JACVBY030000539.1, forward strand.
GCATCAACCTACTGGAAAGAAAACAACAAAATATCTAGATAGCAAAAACTTTGAAAAAACCTGGGGTTTGACAAAATGAACGTCTTCTCAACTGCATTATGAACATCAATCTTATAACATTAAAAAACTTGTTTAGTGAAGAATTCAAGAAGCAGTTGTATAGAGTACTGTTTGCAGTCTCTGACTGCTTCTGAAGTAGATCAGATTGAGAGCTTTCTTTTCAGGGGGTTGTCAGCTAATGAATATAGTATTAAATTAATTAATTATGTTTTACTGGTTATTGGGGTCCTTAGTGAGTGTCCATTGCATGTTTTCAGCAAGCTGTCATCCATCCAAATAAATTAGCACCTTTTTGACTGTTTCATTGGTTGCTACAGTATAACTGGTTGTTAGCATGAAATATCACAGGCAAATATTGATAATTCTGTAAAGAAAATTACAAGATTTTTCTCAAAAGAAAATACAACATTTTTTTTTTTTTTTTTTGAGGTGTTATAATAAAGACGAAGGATGCTCATATTTTTCTCAAAATAAAAACAAAGGCAGCCCATGATTCTGGAAGGCTTTGAATATTAAGAGCTGTTGGTTTCTACTCAAGTTACTAGTTTATAAACTTGTGATCTTTTACTTCGTCCTACATCAGGATTTCTTTGACTTGTAATTATATTATATGCAAAAAAATTCTCAAGTTTATAAAACCATAAGATGAAATGAGTATAAATAAGAGGAGCTGCATGAATGGGTGCATCAGAAAAAGAGAGAACTCAACAATATGAGTATAATTTTAAATAGTGTGATGTACAAGTCTGAAAGGATCCTAATGGAACAAATCCAGACATGCCATTGATCAAGTTTGTGACCATGGCTGAAGAGCTCACAATGCCCATGGAGTACCGTGAAGGTAGTTGACCAAGTTCAGCATGTTCGCCACATCAGCTTTGTTCACCATCGCCGCCATGACTTCAAAATAAATGAACTTATGGAGACCAAAGTACTCATCTTCAAAATCCAAGTTTTTGTCTATATGCTTTATTCTTCTCCCATGTGAGCCTTACCACAAAAAAACACTGTTTCACTCCAATTTTCCAATCAGATGACCAGAACAAGCAGCCTTACAGGGACTATTACCTACAGTAAAGGAAATATGGATCTCTGACTCCCTCAGGCTTCTTTTTGTTGATTGGGTTTCTCCTGCAGTCCACAAAGCCCTGGATTGGCATGTTGCTCTTAAAAAAAAAAAAAAAAAAAAAATCAGGCCTCCCCTCAAATTCTCTCTCTGGTTTCTTCGCTCCAATACAAAAGACCAGGACTATGTTGCCACCTCAGGTGGACTAAAATATTATGACTAACTGGAACAAGCCACTGCGATAATTAGACTATTGAACCTCTAGTTTAACCAACTTGCCCATTAATAATTTTTGTCTTGCTTGTCATTGACGATGAAGCTACCATTTTGTTTTCCATGGTCCTTGATTGCCAAGCTACCATCTTCATAAGTTCGCATAATTTTACATGATAAATGCTGAAGAGAAACATATTTTAGCCAGAGGCCTTTGTTTATCCAGGAATCTTGGACTGGCTGCGGCCATTTCTTGTCAACAAAAAAAAAAAATTGAGACAATTTGCATTGTTAAGTCAACCATGGGGGTTGGGAGGAAATTTTGAGTTTTTGAAGCATTGTAGGTGGCTCTTATGTCATGCTCAGCTGGGTCATACCCATAACTTGAAAAATAAGGGCTTGAATCTGAGCACTCTTGAGAGGATTTGTTGGTGTTCTTGTAAGTCAGCATAAGCAGCAACAAGGAGTTTCCATCCACTATGAAGCTCAGGTCAAGCTTTAATGTTTCATCTCAAGCCCAGCCTATTCATTAAAGGATCAATCTTAGGTGCGGTTTGTTAGGTGTGAATTATGCGGTTTATATCTGCATCTCTTCTACTTTTTTTACAACCACCTAAGTCTGATTGTGAAAATGTAGGAGAGAGATAGAGAGAAACTCATAATTCACAACTATCAAACTACATCTAAATTTTGTTCTTTATTAAATTGATCTATTTTTCAGGCCACCGGACCTAAAACCTTCGCCCAAGCTTGCCCAAAGGGATGCAGGTATGAATGGGCCCAACGGGTCATCTGGCCCATGAACTGACCTAACCACAAGTGCTGCAAAGTCACATACAGCAAACTTTGCAAGGTTTGCAAGGTGACATTGGAGGTGGATCCAGTAGGGGGAAAAAAAAAATACTTAGGAAACATTGAATCGTTTTCAACCCCTCAGCTAGAAAAAATATATAAATATATATGAAAAGGAGTGACACTAAGCAGCACATCAACCATTAAACTTACATAAATGACAATTAACAAACTATTTATATCGATAAAAATAAACATTCAAAAGCTAATGACTAAAATCAATCATGAAAAATATACCCAAAAAAAATAAAATAAAATAAAGATGAGTAACCATATCACAACGATGGCATTGTGCAACATAAAAATGACAATCCATCAAAATAAAAATTCATCAATATTTACAGAAGGGAAGAAGTGCTGCAGATGTTGATCAAGCAAATAAATTAAAAGTACATAAAATTACATCTTATTGAGTCTGGTTATAGAAATATCAAACTAAAGTTATATAGAGACAGATGGAGACAGACGTAAATTGAATTTAGATCTATGGAGAGCAGTGAGGAAAACCTACGACCAGAATTTGTATTTGGATCATTAGATAGATTGTCGATTTAGAGCTTCTAACAATTAATCTTTTTTTTTATTTTCAAAGTATCTTGGCCTTTACCAAGTCTCACGTCCTCAAAAACTCTAGGTTAGATGGATTTTCAAGGTAGCAAAATGAATTGGATTTCTTCTAATAACATTATATATTACCCCTAAATGATCATAATAAAAGATACTTTCACACAAATAATTGCAGAAATAACTCTCCCACTTATTGTATAATTGACTCTTTCTTAATTTTATCATGAAATATATTAGGCTACAACAACAAAGGCCATTGATAAGCTGATTAAAGGTAAAAATTATTTGACCATCAATTGCATGACAAATCCCTACATTAAGTATACAATTAAACATAACAATTTTTATAAAATAAAGGATACCTTTTAGAAGCCTCCTACCCATACATCAAATGGACACCATCATCAATGGTTTTGATGGAGTTAGTATGGCAAAATATGCCATAGAGAATGTAAATAAAAATTGGCAACATTGATCATGGTCTATATATAATTAAACATTTATATTCAGTGCATGTGGATCCTTTCAAACTGTAAATCATGTAAAACATCATGTTGAGTAATTAAAATAATATATATTTTTTTGATTACTTGACATATAAATAAATGAGCTTCAAAAGATGATTTTTTTTTCAAAGTAATTTTTGTGATATAGATCATAATCATCGGAGTAGATTCTCTCTATCTATGTCCTCTGTTGATTTTGGGCGTCCTAGAAAAATAAAATAAAATAAAGGGTGCATGTTCTGTTTTTATTTGATTTAGCTAAGGAACTTTTAATTCAACAAAGTAGACAAGTACTGTGAAAATGTACAAAGGCAAAAAAAAAAAACTGATTGCCAGGAGAACCAGGCAGTATAGACGGCTCATGCATGCTAGAAATCATAACAAATCCTCTAAAGAAATACATAATTCAAAGTAATTTATTCTCGTTGATCTGTTGAAAGCTCTTAGGTCCATTTAAAGTGGTTGCAAGCCCACAGAGTAGGACTAGTACATTGACTTCATTGAGTGAACTTTGATCGTTATATATTCTTAATAATATTAGTAGCAGATAGATTCATTTAACAGAAACATTACTGCAAATTCCTCCTCTTTCCGTGAATGGGTTTGTATGTCTGATGACTTCGATAATAAAAATCTTACTAGAATGTATGAGTGCGAGCAAATTTAATCTCACATATATGGATTTAATATAGCATAAGCTTAGAAAATTGATTAGGGATAAGAGAAATTTTGCTCGTGCTGAACAAATTATCCAATAAGCCTTATGACTGTTGATTGGTAGTGCTATAGGAAGCTATAGTAACTACACAGTGTGAACGAGCTGCTTCTACCATGGGAACAAACGCACCACACATTTTGACGGATTTATCAAAGGATATTTGCTGGCTACAATTCAGAAAAAAAGGCATTTGGATTGGAGAATTGTGAGAAAGACCCCAACTTTGGTAGCCCCAGCAAAGACCTTAAAAAGTTTGATGCATTTTCGAAGATGAGAGAGTCAGCAGTTGGCCATCAAGGAGAAGAAAATCTGAAACTTATCAGAAGTTGAGAATGAAATTTTACCTGCTTTGATGTTGAGCTACCATCACATCTGAAACAATTCTTTGCACACTGTTATAAAGAAATGAAAAGCAAGGGTTACGTAGTCAGATCTCCTCCACAGGATATAGTAAGCATCCATGACATTAAATAACAAAATTCGCTACATCTCTGCCTACATTCTTATTTACAGAATAATCCTCCCAGCCATACTCTATTTACATTACAAGAACAGCTTCAATCCCGATCCCCTTATCGTATTTACGAGGCATCAATTTATGCTTCCGAAAAATTAGATATTTTACAACATTAACAACCATTTATTGAGCATCCTCCACAGGATGATCTTTGCTTCAGATCAACCAAAACTCTGACCATCAAATTTACATATTCCTGTTACTGTCATTCAGGACTGTTCTGAGTCTTGTTTATCTGAATTACATGTGATCTTGTCCGTCTAAAAGTAGCAGCAGTTAGACGCAAGGAGCGAAAAACCAAAAGGTTGCAACAGTAATTGCGGTACTTGCATTCAGTACAATGTCAGCAGCAAAATTTATTATTAACTGAAAAATCCCTGCTTGCATCGTGGTCATATAGTCTTTAGGACATTCTGCTAATTGGGAAGATCTTTTGCATCAGGATAGTTTGGCGGGTGGCAGATTGATTCTAACCTAGAATTCATATAGCATGGTATTACGTAACAACTGCAAGGAAACGAAAGATGGTTCCAAACTTGCAATGAAGGGATAGAAAAATGAACAAGATTAGCCCTTTTCCAACATCAATTTACTTGGCAAGAAAAGAACCAAAAAACTGAGAAAATGATTCCTTGGCCAAGTGAACATCTTTCAGATAGTCTAAAAATCAAAGCAGAAATTGTTTATGAGATGAAAGACCAAATCTAATGTACTCCCAGTAGTTCAGCAAGGCTTTTATGAAATCATCACATGTAATGGAGATACTGATTGAAAAATGAACAAGATTTCACCCATAATGGAGGTCAATTTAAAATTTTAATTATCCAAAAAACAACAAAAAAATAAATAAATATCTTGGACAATTCAACATGTATTTGTGAATAAATCGATATGCAATACTGGAACTACTTATGGTTCAATGCGATGATTAGAGTCCTAGTAATGGGTTCCATATTGCTATGGGTTGGTACAGTCTGATATGCCCTACTAATAATATGTGGTATACTGTAGGAATCAAAACAAGACTTGTACCATGCATCAGTCTAGGGGTGTACCAAGTGCAGTACTGATACTGGTTCAATACAGTACATCCTGTAGCAATCATTATGAGTCAATACTTGAAATCTTGCTACAGAAAAAAAGCACGTTTGACAGTTCTTCCAGTAAATTCGTGTAATAATTTATGTAGTAAAAATCATTTTGGAGAGTAAATATGTAGCTTTTCTTTGATAACATAATTTCATATGCTAACAAAAATAATTAACCAATTATTTTCACAGGCATTCACCGAATACGGTGTCCAGGAAGATGATTTCTACATTTGTTGTTTCTTCTATATCTGCAGAACATCCTGCATACAAAATAGAGTTTATATGAATATCAGGATAACTCTCATCCATTTTCATTTTCCTAGGTAAGCATAATAAGTGGAAGCTAGAGGTCAGTGAAGATTACTTGAAGGCTTGCTGGTGCTGCATAACTCTTGTATCAAAATATGTCATTCCTTCAGTAATAGTAGAGAAAAAATGTATGGTCCTCGCTATTCCGTTTCATGACCATGAACCAGTCATGTTCAATAACGGGAAACAAAATAAGGTCAAGGCTATGTAGAATAGAAAAGGCTCATCTCAAGCATAATTTGACCAAGGAGAAGGAAAGGACTAACAACATCAATATAAAATCAGAGCATCATTGAGTCATGCTTTAGTTCCCAAAAACCTTATGTTCCAAAAAAAATGCTACTTATGAATCCTTCTCATTAACAAATGAAGATGTACCTTAATGCCTCCAAAGGTCATGGGATGACTGTTCTGCACCACCATGTTTAAGAGGTTGCCAGCCAACCTTTGTACCTGACTACCTGAGTTCAAAGATCCAAGACTTATCTTGACTATGCCAGATTAAAACGGAGAAAATTGAAACTACTTTTACATTAATAAAACCGTGCCAAAGTTCACAAGCCGTTGTAGTTGGACTTAAAAAGCATGAAGGCTTCATAAGATCAAAAATAGTCTCCAAATTTAGAGAAGATTATGACCTCAATACCAACTAGGCCAAGCAATTATGTATCCCAAATGCCTAGGAATTACAATCCCACTCAAGAAGACATTGGAGAAGTCAGAATTGCAATGATATGGAAGAATTTAATGGAACCTGTCACAAAGGTGGTTTCCACTTCCATTATCTGAAATTATGACTAATAAATAACCAGATATGGACTTTCATGTTTTGTTGCAGGTACTTGGTTACAATAAATAATAAGAGAAAGAGCAATGAGATCATTATCCATAAATTATACTTTCCTGAAGAAAGAATTATAAATCTTACTTCCAAGTTTGGCTTTTAAAAACAACTAAGTGCAATATTTGATATATTTATAGAGCAAACATGGCAAAAGAAACAAGGGAGAGATGAGAATGATAAACAATAGCAGAAACACCACCACCAGTCCTGATACATAATCTTTAATTTGAATTAGCAAGTGTTTTTTAAATTAGTAATGATACATCATAAAATTTGTGAATTGTTAATCATCCTTGATTTATTCAATTAATCAGGAATAATGTAGAGAATCTTCAGCCAAAGGAAAAACAAGAATAATTTGGGAATTTTAATAAATTGGATCATATTTTTACTATGTTATAAACAACCTTCTCTTCACATATTAAGATGGTTAAGCTGAGCTAGAAACAAGGCTGCAAATGAGCCAGACTGTTCATGACCAGTTCACTCTCATCTTGATAGCAGGCTCGACTGGTCATTTGTTCAGGAAAGGACCGAGCTTGAAATTTATTTGAAGCACAATTAATAGAGGAGCTGAGCCATAACAACTTGAATTACTCTCTTTGCTTGTTCCCTCAAGAGCTATATGTTTCTTCAGTATTATTATCCATACAGAACCAGCAAATTTGATAAATTGTAATTCTTTCAGGACACTAGCTAAACGCAGAAAGTTCTAGAGCTATGAACTAAATGTAAGGGATCAAAAAGAAAAGAATGAGTCTCTAGTTAATTATTGGTTCAGATGTCATCAACAGGACTTAGGTCCAAATGTTGGCAACCTGCTTCAGAGGGCTTGCTCTTCGTAGAGGTCCAAGGTTCCAACCTTGGTGGTAGCACATCACCATAAAAAGTAAATAAATAAGTTAATAAAATAAAAAATATTTGTTCAGATATCCAGTGCATTCACAATAGTTTTAACTCCCCCAACGAAACCACCTTAAGGAAGATACTAAAAACCTACAACTGGGAAGAAAGAGATAGGAAAGAGCTTCTTAGGGTGCAAAACAGGAAGCAACTTGAAAGAAAAAGATGAATTGTAGATAGGGCCAAATTAATATGGACTGGAATGTTAAGTTCTTTCACATGATGACAAGCATGAAAAGAAACAAATTAGTTAAGTAGATTTACTTATGTGGAAGAAGGATTAGAAGGAAAAGGAAAGTGAGAAGAATGGTTGGGAATCTGATTCACTAAGGATGAAAAGTGGAAGGTGGGAAAGCCTTCATGCAAGACAGTATCATCAATTAGTTCATCCAGGTTTCACCAAGTCTTTATTATGACAAGGCTTCTGAAATAATTCTTACATGATGCATCTCCTCATTCTGAAGACAGAAAAGGTTCACATTAGGGACCAAAAACCTGCTTGATTTTAGTACATGGTGATTAAAAGGATGAAACAATGTTAAGCAGCTGCAAGCTTACCTTTGAGCATCAAAATCTTGTCCATCAAAGAAGATATATTACTAATAATTTGTAACTCCAACCGTCTAAAGTTCAATGAAAAAGAGACATCAAAGTTGTAAGGTTGAAGCATGTAGCAACATGGAATTGGATACAATAGTTGATTTTTCATGGGGATAATGGGATTTCACAAGAAGTAGCTAGGATGAGTTGAAAACCATATCATAACAGTGATTTTCTTTGCCCCTATCTATAGATCTGCAATACTAAGTTTCAATCTGGCAAGGCCATAAGTCACACAATTCCATTTACCCTCTTGTACTCTTTCTCTTGGAGCTTGTAATAATCACCAGAAGGGAAATGGAAGGTTAATTCTGTGGTGGCATAATCTTGTCAGCCACCTACAATATGCTTAAGATACCACTAAGAGCAGACCTAATAAAAAAGTGAAAATCCTTGCAGATAACTACTCAAGCAGTCTTAACCTAAATTCCACTCAATTGTTTTTATGATTTTATTACCTTGTTAACATGAGTGGATGGATCTCTAGTTGTTTATCTTTTTCATTTTAAACTTTCTTATTTGTTATGGATGAAACACTTCTGTAAATTCTAAAATTATCACAAAACATTTTATATAAGTTTCCATGAAGTAAGAAAAAGGAAAAACTAATATAAGACCTAAAAGATGAAGCTTATATATCCTAACAGCCATGAAAGCTAGATGGAGATAATACTATCTGTGAGGGGGTGGTTGTGCCAGTACACATGCATGCATGCATGTGTATTTATATGAATATTTGTTCATGTGGTTACAGTTGCCCTAGCTTCAGTTGATACATATTAAAACTCAAATAATATGCCGGTGTACATCTGTGATATGAAGGTACGTACATTCATTTGCAAGTGCAAGCATCTGTCAATAGATGGTGGTTGGAAGTGATAATCATAGATCATAAAATTCTATTTCTAAGGGAGAGCCTTTATCATTACCAGTATTTTGAAGAATTACAGGAACTTAAGATTACTGGTGCCGAAAGCTTTCAGGCTTGAGCACTTTTCTTGCTGACAATTTGATCCAATTTTTCAAGCAGTTCCTGTGCCATCTTCCATTTGCCAGATCTCCGAAATGCCTGCTCAAATGCATCCCTTGCATAGACTGGTGGATAAAACCCCTTTGCAAGCATTGAGCTTAACTTATCATAGGCAGCTTCTAGTCTACCTGCTTTACAATAAGCCCGCAAGTTTTCAACTTCCATTTTTCGTTCCAACTTCAGGGACAAGTCAGGCCTTCCATGTTCTTTCAGAAGCCTATCCACCAAATTATAAGTTCCAAAATGTGGGTTCCATCCCAATCCAACCATCTCCATCAATAACTCATAAGCTGCCTCCCATTTCCCATTTGCACAGTTTGCATGAATTAACAAGGTATATGTTGCACAATCTGGTTTGCACCTCCTCTTATTCATAATCTGAAAGTACCCTTGTGCTTCAGCAACATTCCCTAGCTTACAAAATGAGCGAATTATTGAGTTGTAGACAATAATCTTTGGCTTCAATCCTAGAAATATCATCCTTCCAAACAAATTGCAAGCTTCATCCATCCTACGTAGCCCACAAAGCACTCTTATCACAATGGTGTAACTCTCATCAATGGATCTCATCTTCCTATTCTCAGCCATCTTCAAAATTTCAATTGCTTCCTCAATGTTTCCCCATCGACAAAGCTCTGAAATAAGCCCATTCACAACATGTGAGCTCGGCAACAAACCCAACTTAGTGATTGCCCAGAAAACCTCAACCGCGGGTTCTATACCACTCTTCGCCCACATATCAGGAACCAAAATGTCAAATGGCCTACGCCAATCCTTAACCTTAACCTTCTCAATCAACTGATTCTGACCACCAAGATTGCACAATTGCTCAATAAGTATATTAGCTGCAGTTCTTGTAGGAGCCAAATTAGCCGAACTCATCTGATGGAAAACCTCGAGGGCATTCTCCAACCTCCCAAACCTACAAAGGCCGACAATTAAGTTACTATATGAGTACACATCAGGGTGCCCAATTCTTCGAAAGATCGCAATAGCAACATCAATAAAGCCTCCCGATGAATCTTTCTTGCAGAGCACATAGAGCACATTGTTGAAGACTAGATTGTCAGGAGAGCAATTTAACTCCAATTTCATGGTCTCGAACAGAGACAGGGCCTCAACAACCCTCCCGTGTCTCCCTAGAAACCTAATACAAACCGAGACCGTTCGAGTTGAAACTCGGCCTTTATGGGATGAAACCGTCTTGAGAAGCCATTTGAGATCATCAAAAAGCTTCCTTCGACCGAGGAAGTCGGCCATGTACTCCACCACAGGATCATCAAATCGGAACCCTATCTGGAATCCGGCCCAGGAGAAGAACTCTAGGGTTTTGGACTTCCCCAATGTACGATAATTCTTCAAAATTTCCAAGACGACATCGGAACTGAGCTTCTGCTTGAACTCTTTGAGAAGAAAGTCGAGGTCTTGGGATCGATTAGAGGGTTCTGATAGCAAGGAACAGATCAATCCCACCTCGGAATTGGAGGGTTCTTCCGGTATTGGAACGGGAGTAGGATCGTACCTGGAGCAGGTGGCGGCGGCGGGAATCCGGCGATCGCAGGAGCGGACGGAGAAGTTGATTAGGGCATTTGATTTGGGGATTTGGGGGGATTTTCTGGCTTTAGTTTTGAGGGTTTTAGAATTAGGGTTGGAGGAGAAGCGAAGAGGGGAATGGAAGAGATCGAAGGCGAGAGAAAGAAGCTTCGTTCTTCTGAGCATTTGGTTACGGGATTGCGATGGCGTGGGAGAGATTCTGGTTTAAGGAGTAGGACGGCTCCCGGCCCGGAAACGAACCAACCGACCCGGACCGGACCGATTCGCGCTTATCCAACAATCCTGTGAAATCGGTTCACTCCGTCTCAGAATAAAATCAGTGGGGGCCAGGTATTCTTGAAATTCTTTGAAGACCGATGGACCGTTCATTCGTGCTCCATCTTTCTTTACCATCAATCAGATGTACCCTGAATGAAGAAGACCATCTTCTCCTAACTGCACCTATCGACAATAAAGAGTTCATTGATGCCATCAAATCCACGGATTCAGGTAAGGCTCTGAGTCCTACTAGGTTCCTCCCAAGTTTTTTCAAAAGCTACTGGAATATAATTGGCCCAGATGTTTGTTTGGAAGTCAACATTTTTTTCTCCTTGAGTTTTATGCCAAAAGTTTGGAAGGCGGCCTTCATAGTTTACATTTCAAAGCTCCAAAACCCACATCTCTACATCATTTTAGATCAATCAACTTGTGTAATGCTATCTATAAGATCATTGCTAAACTTATCACCCTACAAGTCAGAAAGGTAATGCATAAGCTTTTATATGAAGAATTATTTGCTTTTATTTTAGAGAGGAGCATTTTAGATAATATTGTCATTACTTAGAAAGCTCTCCATTCTCTTCGCAAGGTTTCTTTTTTCAGACCTCTTATCTCTGTCAAGTTAGATATAGAGTAAGCTTATGATCAGATTAATTGAGATTATTTGGTGGCTATTCTTCATCATTTTAATTTTCTTAAGTCAATGATCAAATAGATTGAGGGATGTATCCGTTTCCTTTCTTTCATGTATCCATTTCTTTTCCTTCTCTGTGTTGCTGTATGGGCTATCAACTCAATTTTTTCGTTCTCAAATGGGTCTCCACTAGGGTTGCTCATTGCCTCTTTATTTATTTATTCCCTATGCTGACATGGTATCTCAGGGAATTCATCAAGCTCTACAGGTAGGATTAGAAAGTTGTTATCAGCCTTAAAGAAGAGGATCCTTTGTCATTTATCTAGTATTTGTTGATGATTGTTTATTATTATCCAAAGCCAAGGCTAATGGTTATAAATGCCTTAAAGAGATTATTATGGACTACTACTCTTAATCAGGTCAATCAATAAATCTCGATAAATCAATGATCTTTTTCAATCCCAAAATCAATGTGGGTTTATCAAATGATCTTCTCTCTATTCTAAGAATCAAAGGGTAGAAAACCTTAGTACGTACCTTGGTATCTCTATGCAAGGAATTAATCTAAAGCTATCGATTATTTAGCCTGTAAAGGATAAGATCTATTTTAAATTAGAGGTATGAAAGTGAAAATCCTTATCTTTTATTGATAGATATGTCCTTTTTTAGGTCAGCTTTATGCTCGATTCCATTTCATATCCTCTCCAATACTGCCCTATCACGTAGCTTTTTATCTTGGTTTGACAGAATCCTAAGAAGTTTTTTGTAGAGTCATGATATTAAGAAAAAGGATCTTCATACTCCCTCCTAAAACAACATTTGCAAGGCGAAAAGTTATAGTGGGCTAAGCATTTTTGAGGTTTTCACCATTGATGTAATAAATTAGTAGGCCATTTGAAGCTAAATCAAGATGGTCTATTATATAGTTTGTTGCGTCAAGTATCACTTCCATAATGATTGATCATTCTATAGGCCCCAAAAAAGTTACTTCTCAATCTATCGTCTCACTTTTAAATTCCGTCAAGTTCTTGAAGGCAACTTTATATGGTCAATAGGTAGTGGGTCATCAATTGAGATATTAACTCAATCCTGATTTTTTATGGCAGACTTCAATTAACGTCCTACAGAATTTGATGTTGAGGTAGTCTTAGAACTTGCTAACGTCCTACAGAATTTGATGTTGAGGTAGTCTTAGAACTTGCTACAATGGATAAGCTTATGACCTCAAAGGGCCACTAGAATGCACAGCTTATTTCTTATATTTTTCCTTCAGATATAGCTACGAAGATCCTAGCTACTCCTACTGCACATCCAACTCGGATGGATACCTTATACTGGGGGTCCAAAAGTCAAATCTAAAATCATTGTCAGGCAAGCATATCATCATTTGCTTCCAAATCCTAAAAATGATTCCACTATAAATTTCTCAAAGTTATGGAAGGTGCTAGCTTACAATAGACCTCCAATTTCTCTAGAAATTATTCCGAGGTAGCCTCCCAACTTCATCTTTGTAGCATAGCCAAATAACATCCTTTTTGCCCCTTTGTCGAAGATGTGGTTACATATTGAGGGCTTGACCTACCTTTTCTTTCAGTGTGAGCAGTCTCATTTAGTATGGAATAGCTTGATCTCCCTTTTAAATCTAAATTCAATAAAGCAGGTCGATAATTTCCTCATGAACCCTCCACATCACTCACAATTGTACTCCTGCCCTTCTTTCCTCACCCATGCTTTGTGGTTAATTTGGAAAGGCAGAAATAGGGTGACATTCCAAAACTCTGCTTTTAATCTAAATTATGTAATAAGATTTGTTGGCTGAGGAATTTTCACTATCAAAAGAGTGCAACCTGTCTCTCTATCTATATCTCTTGGTAGCCTCCTCAGCCATGAAGTCTTAAAATTAACTTTGATGGGTCTCTTCATCTACATTCAGTGGGAGCAGGCTTTATTGTCTCAGATCATGTAGGAAGACCTCTTCTTGCTGCAGTTGTTTCCTTGACTTCTTCCACACTGCCTTCCATTGAGTTGTATGCAGCATAGTATGGGCTGATGATGACTATGGATGTCTTTCCTGATTCTCCCATTATCCTTAAAGGTGACAATCATCTACTGTAATCTCTTGGATAAATGGGGAATTATGATCTATGCATCCTCTTCTACGATGCATTAAACTCTATACTCAAACCGTACTAATGTTTATATGCAGCCATGTTCTTGGAGAGGCTAATCAGATTATTGATTATTTAGCCAACCGAGGATCTTCCTCTACTCAAAGGAAACTTTAGACAGAAAATTTCTCACCTAAGCTATGGAGGCTGATGCTAGAGGACTAACTTTCTAAGGTGCTAATGCATTAACTGTTATCAAAACCACAAAAAAAAGAAAAAAAGAAAGAAAAAAACCTTTATTTTGGTTTTACTGAAATTGTTATTCAAGGGTGGAAGGATTATGTCTTCTCATTTTACTTTCAATTTATGGTTTCACTTCTTCAAATAACCTAACGAGGTCTGAATCAAACAGTATGTGTTTTTTTTAATGCAAGAATAAAAGAACCTTGAAGAAGACCAGAGGGTAGAGACGGCTATCATGAAATTTTTCATCACCCAGTCAAATGCAGTTTGGAACTTCATGTGTGGAATGTTGTGAGAAAAGATTGCAGAGATGTGATTCAGTCTTTGCCAGTTCTTGCCATGAAAGGGAGAGAAACCGCATGGATGCATCAGAAAAAGCATGGAGATCATGGAGCATTTAGAAATACCGTATATTTCTTTTCAATCATTTTCAGATGCGCTTTTTGAAGTTATCTAAATCTTATGGTGGTTGTTTCTCGATCTAAATTGGATCGACTGAAGTTATCTAAATCTTATGGTGGTTGTTTCTCGATGTAAATTGGATTGAATCTGGGGATGAAAACGTCCAGAAACATGCTAAGATATGATCGTGGGAATAATACAATGTCACGTCATCACGTGTATATAAATGGAGTTTAAAAATGACAAGGACTTCGAGAGATCAGTAATGAGGTCTAATGCATTTTGTCTTAATTAGAGACTTGAGGGGTTTCGATTATTAGAATTATCGTTGGAATGACCAAATAAAACAAGATTTGTTAGATAAACAATTCTCATAGACAAGGACAGCCATTATGATGCCTTGTATTGCTTGATCCGCACAAAGGAAGTGAAACATGAGCCATTAGTAATCAGATCATGCATGTGGTATTTATTTTCTGATTTTTTTTTCTTTTTTTATTAAAAAATATTATGATCTCAGTAATTCAAAATTATTTTTTAATATTTTTTTATTTTCTTTCTATATCCATCTAGTAACTTATTAACCTTCTCTTGTTTAAAACCCTCATGCATATAGGCTCTCATCCTAAAAGTAATAAATTATTATTATTTAATTATTATTTTAAATTATAATTATTATTTTATAATATTTTAAATTATTATTATTATTTTATAATATTTTTAAATATATTTTAGTTATTATTATTTTATAATCCTAACAAGAAACAATATGATTATTGAATCAATTTATTACTTTCTCTTAAAACAATCAAAAAATAAATAAATTCATTAAATGATCTATTTAATTCTCATGCAATATTTATTATAAGAATATTATAGTTAAATTGATATTTTTTTCATGCAAAATTACTTCTAACCAAATAAAAAATTATTTTCAAAGGTATTTTTTTATACAATTTTTTTATTAACCAAACTAATAAATTTTTTTTCTCGTAAAATTTTTCTAGAAAAACAGGTCAGAAGAAAATTTTTCTCAAAACACCTCTCTTTTTTTTTTTTTTTTTTGCCTTTTGTTTTGGTTTTTGGGGGTGGGGGTTGTTGGGTTGTGGTACATCAACTTTTCTGAGTTAAGAGGTACAGTACTGTATGCAGTTGACAGAAGCTCCTTGGGGTAACATCAAACATTTTAAGTTTTTTTTTTTCATACCAGTTCCATCATTTCATGATATTAATACAACAATGACCTATCATTTATCTTTACCATTCTCATTTTAAATGTCTAAAATGTTGAAATCAACAAACATCAATAATATGTACAGAGGTCGCTAGATTCCTGCTATTTGTCCTTGAATTGTATAAAAGATTCTCGTTATCTTGTTGCATCTAAGCATAATTTTGTTCTAGACAAGGAAATGTAGCTGCCTTTAAGCTTTGAAATAGAAATAACAGACTTCTAGTAGTCACATCAATCATGGAAGAATGCCAACAGGTATAAGAATCCTCCCATGGAATCGTCTAATTCATATGCCTGTATAATTAGCACTTCGATCAGATAATATCCCTGAATCGACCATGGTGACACCAACCAAGAAGCAAGGGAAATAGAGATTTATTTGCTTTTAATTTACAAGACTCAGTAACAGAAGAAGAAATTTCAGCAGCTGTTCATGTGCTGTACTCCATCATCCAGTACACAAGCATGTGACCTGAGATCCAACATCCCTGTAGCTAAACAATCGCTTCAGCATAAATTCTCACAGTAGAATCTGCAAGCAATACATGGTTAAGGCAAGAAAGAACAAAACTGCAGGATGGAATTCAGAAATAAAGAGAATTGATGCAATGCGGACAGCACAAGTGGACTCTAATTGATATGGATAGCACTGTGGTCCCAGATACCAAAGGAACCATTGCACTGGAATGGACCAAAATGTTTCTCTCATCTGCCAGTGGAAAGGAATCACCTCCAAAAACCTGATCTGTCTTGGGGACCATGGTCGCCTGCTAGAATTGCGGGGAAGGTAAGGAATTTAGTGTTCCAGGGTTGTCCTCTGTTTGATGATATGTATCGAGATAGTATAATAAATTGCAAGAGGTCACATGAAGACTTATCTTTGCCAACCAACATATGAAGCTTCAGATCCTGCTGTAGTGCTGTCTGCCTGCAATTGATCAGACAGAGCCAACTTGACTGCACTAACAGTAGCCATTGCAGAAGGAGCAGCTAAAAATTGCAGACAATGCAAATTTGCCAATAAGGTGATTTAAAAGAAAAGAAAAACATGGCAAAGAGCCAGATCCATATAGTAGCACCAGGTGAAGAAGAAATGCATTTATTTATCTTAAATTATTGGTACATGCATGAAACAAGGCAATGAGGTTCATGTACAGGTGAGGCAGATTAGGTACACAGTCCTATTAGTAACTCTTAGACTTTGGGTCAACTTCTTCCTCCTCTTTCTTCTACCTCATTTCTCTCTTCTATCATCTTGAATTAGAACCTGGCCAGGCTCTCCCCACCAAGAAAGTTGCACAGAATCCCAAAGGGCATAGAGCAGCAAGGCATCAGTAGAGAACTCTCTACAAAAAGACTCCCTGTTGTTGATCATCATGAAAATCTGTTTGCTATCACAGATTAAATCAAGAGTGCTCCATCAGCTGCATAATCTAACAGTACATGCCACTGCTTGGGCCCAATATTTCAGCCTTGCTTTAACTTCTTCTGGATGGTCCCCTGAGACCAAAAAAATATACAAAATGTCAGCAAGGATGAAAACAGACAGAAGGTGTAAGATGAGAATCTTCTCAGCAAATATTAAGATTGATAAATAAAATTGAGCAAACGAAGACTAAAAACATTAAAAACATAGAAGCACAGGTCTGAAGGGATTAATATAATAACCATACCATGACTTAGATTGAAACCATGATCTACTATCCATGAGATATTAATTAGAGAGCAGCCAAGAAAACTTCTTCTAAACAACAGCCATTACTAGAGACAGGATGTGAGAAAACAATTTAAGACACAAAGTTCAAATAAGCAATTAAAAAGGAAAACAAAGCCTGTAAGTAGTTTGCTAAATACTCAAAGCATATTGAAGTTATTGATGAAAAACAGATCCATCAATAAATCCAACCAAAATTTCCGCCTCAAATAAAGCGAACAGAAATGAAGAGATCAAGAAAATCTTCAACAAAAGTTTATTTCTATCTTCTTTTCAATCAACTCATACAACATTACTGGAGTCAAAATCCTATACTTTCACTAAGCTACATAATAAAAATTCCATCAGATAAGCAAATGGCCAGTTTACTCCCCAATAAAACACCGCAGATATAAGACCACCCATTTATCAAACAGTATCATGGCGATCTCATAAAAATCGAATCTTTCACCCATTAATCACTGATAAGAGCAGTTTCCCCACAGATTCCTCGCGGTTTCCCCACAGATTCCTCGAAATTTTGCGTAAAAGAAAAATAAAACAATGGTTACCCTTAATTTTCTCACATCTATTAAAAAAGTGCTTCTTTATCAATATTGGAAATGGGTTTGAATCAAAATCAAAACTTTCGTTCAGATCTAGACGGAAGTAACCAATTCCACACAAAAAAGCACCCAAAAAAATACGAAAAACTGGATCCTACCAGGGCTGGAGATCTTCCAATTGGCCACGGGAGCAGGAGACACCGCAGAAGCACACGGCTCCGCCGTCGCCGCATTCCCCACCGCCTCCGGCGATCGGCTCTGCTGCTGATGCTCGTCCAAGAACCTCTGGCTCATTGAATAGCAGAGCTCGAGAGCCGGAAGAGTGTTGCAGAGCTCGGGGATCTCCTCGTAGCTGAACCCGAACCCCAAATCCAAGCACCCCTTCAACTCCTCCAAGTCCTCGTCAGTCAGGCTCTTCGTCCTCCCCACCACCCCGTCGCCGCCGTCCGCCCCCTGCTCCGCCCCCTCCGCCGTCTCCACATAGCCCTCCAGCATCACCCCACCGCCGCCCCTGCTCTTCCTCGGCCACTCCGCCTCCCACGCCCTCCCCTCCCACCCCATTTCCTCCTCCTCCCCCCCATCCCTCCTCTTCTTCTCCTTCTTCTTCTTCTTCTTGCTCCTCTTCTCTAATCTAAGGTTAGGGTTTCGGATCGAAACAGGGGACTCTGCCTCAGGGGAAGAGCTCTCCATCTCTCTCTCTCTCTCTCTCAGGGTGTTTCTCTCGCGGTGAAGAGAGCTTTTAAATGGCGGATGGTATGGGGGTCATGATGCATCTTGCAATGATGCATGGATGGCATGTTGATGGGGTTATACGAGGCGGAAACGCCTGATAGTTGAAATGACGGAAATACCCCTAGAGCCGGGCTGCTACATCTTTCTCCGCGGATCAGCGGCAGGGGCTGGCGCGATGGATGGTGATCGGACGGCTGATATTAACGTGGAGGTTTTACCGGTAAATTTGGTGGGCTTACGATGGCTACAGGAGAGGAGCTAAAGGCCGCTCGGGCCGGATAATACGATACTTATAAAAATTTAACCCAAAATATATATATATAATTTGATCCCAAAACTTTCAATTATTATATTTTAATTCCTTATATTTTTAAACTACCACATCTCTAATATCACATCATATATAGTCAATTAAAATTAAATAACAGATGTATCACCTTAACATCTTGGTAACATATTAGTTATTTCATCCATTTTAATAAATAAAAATAAAAAAATATATAATTTTTAAAATATAAAGAATTAAATTATAACAATCCAAAATTTAAGGATTAAAATGAATTTTAAGAATAAAATAAAAGAATAAAGATTAAAAATATATTTTAATCTAAATAATTATATATATTTATTTTAAACAAATATAGCTATATATATATATATATATATAAGATTAACTTTATGATTGAAAGGAAGATAAATGAAATATGATTATTTATTTTTCTTAAAAATTTATCACTAAGATTAAATAGAAATAAAAACAAAGATAGGTAATCATATATGGTTATAAAAAGTTCAAATTTTTATGTGTGAGTTTGGATAAAAATGGATTTGAAACTTGGGCCCTAGTTTGAAATAGTTAAATGGCAAAAATAGACATAGCGGTGGGTATTTTCGTCCTTTGAGGCGGAATTCTTGGGACGGGATTGGCTGGAGATTCCAAATAGGGCCAGCGTCCAAAAACAAAAATCAAGAAAAATATACATAATGAAACATAAAACATCGAGTCTTCCATTCAAAGAATGCCAAGAAGTAAAATATAAACAATGAGGACTAATTCTACTGACTTGGCTCATTTTGATTGGTGGCGGAGGTTACGCCGTGTGGATGAGTTTCAACACCAGAGGTTTGTTGATATGTGTCAGCTAAGGATCGTGGAATCCTGCGGTGGAGATGTCACAAGGCAACATGCCGCGAAAGTTATGCTCGGAATGGACACGTGTACACACCTGCCAGCTATTAAGATGCTGATTGGTGTCGTGAGACTTCCGAAATGCTTAGATTGCACTGAAATGACTCGAAGAGGTTCGTTCGGTTTCTGAAAATGCTTTTTATTTTTATTTTTATTTTTAAATATCTATAAAATATGTCCAACAATTGAATAAAATTTATTTTTTATTTTTTTTATTTTTATTATAAATAATAAATTTTAAAAATGTTATGTAAAGAAATTAAAAAACATATCGTTCATTTTTATGTTTTTAAATTTTTTTTAAAATTTTTATTCTTTACTTCTTCCTTTATTTCGATAGGTAATACTAAAAATATTTTTAAATTATAATTTTTTTACAATATTTTTGGTTGTACCTAGATGGTGCCATGAATAAAGAAAAGTTTAAGAGAATAAGTGGATGGCAAAGGAGTTGAAGGCATTGAACAAGGGTTTTTTTATGGATAAGATTGAATTTTTGTTTTTAAAATTTTTTTTAAATAAGTATCTTAATTGAATCCTTGAATTATTTTTAATTTTTTATTATTTTAAAGTATTTTTTATAAATTATTTTTTATAAAGCTATTTTCATTTTTAATCACCAAATATTTTTTATTTTTTATATAAATAAAATAAAAAATAATATTACTTTTTAAAAATCAAACACATTCTAAATTTTTTCTTGCTAAATTCTGCTGGGTGCTAATTACAATGAGAATGATAACAAGGTCACCTATCAATCAATCTCAAGTTCTTCTTTTAAAAAAAAATAGTGTTATAATAGATAATAATAATTAGCTTAATTGATTGGCACCTCTTTTCAAGAAATACTTTGCACTTGGAGGAGGACCAGAATTCAAACCTTAATTTGTAGCATGAGAATTTAATGTTTAATTCACAAGATCTCACGTGAGAGGTTGGATATACAAATTAAATGATAGTCACCTTAACACTCACATGATCTCATGCGAAAGATTGAATATCCAAATTAAATGGTGGTCATCTCTAGAGAAATTTGGCATAGATATAGATACAAAATCTATCTGAAATTTCTTGTAGTAATATTGCTTGCACGTTGAAGGCGCATCAAATGTTGATTGCAAGAAAACACCACATTTTAAGTGATTAAAGAATTGAGCCAGTATTTTTCTTCTTTCCAATGCATGCAAAATACTCAACCTTCAATAATTGTATTTAACCTTGATTGAAATTATTTTCTTATAGACTCTTGTAATGGACACTCCATCCGCTTCAGTTAAGTTGTTATAGTAAAATTATTTGTGAAAATGTAATGAACCATTCTCTTCCTATTAATTCTTCTCTACCACTATAATGTCACTGAACTTAATTAGGATCTTTCTTCACCAACTCATGTTTTATTTTGCATCCATTGCTCAGATTTACCTCTTCTATCATTTACATTTGACATGAAATGGAAAATTACTAGCTCGCTAGATACTAGTCCCGTTTATCTCCCCAGTGATTTGAAATATCTAAATCCTTCCATGGCTTCGCTTTCTTTCACATCTCATGCACATGCAACGTACCTTGCACGCTAAATGCAAAGGGAACCATTTCCCTTGTGACCAACCTAGCTAATTCATTCCAACACAATTGGCGAAAGCCAGCAAGAAAAGCAGCAGAAATCCATCTTTTGTAGGCCTAGATATCTCTATAATGGTTCAGCACAGATCGAGAGCACATGTCCATGTCTTCTGTTTAATTAGCTTTCTTTCAGATATTTTAGATTCTCCAACATGCATGCCATGCAAGGAATGCATTGCCAGATCATCTAATCGTGCACTTGACTTACTCCAGACATCAAACTCTCTCCATTCTGTCTCTTTTTTCACAAACACTACAGCATGTCAACAAACAAAACTATTAAGCACATATAAAGTAAAATAAAACCCAGTTCTGTGGTTGTTCTTTTCAAAGAAGAATAGCATTTCCATTGCTCAAGGAAGCCAACAAAACATCAGGAATCATGTCCAAATCTTTTGAGTTGTCCCATAGAAAAGAATATTGAGGAGGCACCACATTCTAAGAGCTGAGACAACTCGGGAATCTGGAAAGAAAGCTTTCATGCACTTTTTGAAAAAGAAAATCAACTTTGTGCTATTTTCAACTTAAGGAGAGCGGCTACCTTTCTTGCCTGCCCCCTGTGGGTCCTTTGATGCTGCCCATGGCATCAAAAGCACCTTGGCCTCTTGTTCCCCTCATCCTCAGACAAGATCCAGCAATATCCTCTCATGTAAGGGGAATTGATGTACCTTTCCACTGACTTCTCGCTCTACTCTTTCCTTGGCACGCGTACAGCTAAAGATGTGATGAATGCTCCAACTGTTTAGAAGTTGAGATGAAATAATTGTTTGTAGACTCTAGTTTGGTGAAGAACATGATGAGTTTTTTGAGCAGAAGAGCATTGTGTCACCCACCTGAATTTGGTGATAAAGTCATGCAGATAGGCTTGGGGTTATAAAGATGCTGCAGGATTGTAATTATTCCTTCTAAGTGGTTGTCATTCTTATAACACTGATGTGGATGTTGTAGTGTTCTAGAGAGTTTGCTGAGTGCTTGCTCTGGCTTAAAAGATGGCTTAAAAGAGGAGTAACCGAAGGACAGGTACATTTCATGCCATCTCATAATCAACATGTCCTTGGCTTTTTTCAGATAAAAGATGTGACTGGTGCTGAACATGCACATGCATGTGCTTCTACATGCATTGTGCTAAGGGGTGCATCCCCCTGATAAGCTTGCCAAACTTGTAAGTGATGCAGATTTTTCCTTGGGAGTAGCATATCCCTGATAAATATCATGTGGACAGAGCTTTCCCATACAAGGATCTTAAACCCTGTCATCAGTATATCCTGCCAAAAACTCTTGTCTATATATGTATCTCATTGATTCATTATCTGTCTCATCTTGTGAGATTAATGACTTAATGCAATGAAAGGTGATACTAATTTGTCCTTAGGAATTCATGATTTTTAGAGAATTACTCAAATGGATCACACGCGCACTTGAATTACTTGGTTTCTAATAGTTGGGGATCTATTATGCAAGATTTTAATCTAGACAGTTGCTAAATAGAATGGTGTGTTCATTAAAACAAGTTCCAACAGCCATATACTACCCTCACAAATTTCACATTAATTTAGTTGAACTTTATTAACTAAATCTCTACATAACTCTAACAAATTATATTTCAGAGAAGTCCATATCCTTCTCACCTAAGGGATCAGTGATTTAGTGTGGGGCTTGGAGCCTAATGGAGCATGAAAAATGAAGACATCAGTAAGCATGTGAAATATTGCAAGTCTCTTGGTCCTTGATGATGAAGCAAAACTCTTTGATCAACATTTCTCCTGGTCCAAAATTTCATTGCTTGTCTCTAATCATTAACCAACCAAGAAAATATGCTGATGCATTCACACTGATGACCAGGCAAGCCATGTTGCATATATTAATGAAAAAATATGATTTCTATGTTCAGCTTCAGGCCATGCATTGCTGTATATTGCTTTATGTTCCCATTGGGCTTGTGGGACCACAAAACATCAATATATATGGTTGACAGAGAACTTTCCTCACAAAAAATAATTGATGGAGAACAACCAAGCTCTCTTCCCACTGAAAATAATGACACATTGTACCAGAAGCTTGTTGCTTAAGCAATTGGGTTGGGTCTTCCAAGGAATTATTCTATTAGGGTCCCCTCTGACTCCAGCTATCTCCAGATCTTGTGATCTGTGGGCTCCTTTTACCATCGCCTTTCCTCATAGATATGCTCATAGATAAGGCCAAGTGTCCCAAATGAATAATAATTTATTCATCAATCCCACATACATCTCAACGTAAGTCAATATTCTAGTAGGTCTCCACCTCAACAAGCCCCCCACCCCCCCTAGAAATAATAACCACCAGCTCACTTTGGCAGTGATCTAGCTCACCTCCTTTCCGATGAGATTATATATATATATATATATAACTGAAGGAGATCCAAGAGGAAACTAAAAACAGCTTCCAGAGCTGGGCCCCTACACAAGGGAAAAATACCAGGTCTGTAAACATGGGACTTGTTATGTTGTTTGAGGCTCAGGCAGACTTGATATGATTGACTTAGAAGTAAATTATGATGACCATAAATAAATATTAACCACTTGTCTACCATCATCAATTTGTAGGAAAATGATGACATCTCCAAACATATAAAAAAACGAAAGGTTATGAGTATAATTTGGATCTCTTTTGAAGTATTCATCACATGTGGTTAAAAAGTTAGAACATTCTTGCACGTCGCCATTGTAATATCTAATAGCATCATTAGATAATTAATTACATCAGGGTTGATCATGGCTAGATGTTTAAAAATTATAATTGGACCAACCAATCACTAGCTAACTGGGTTGGTCCCAGATGGTGCCCTTGTTATTGCCTCAGGAAAAATAAAGACCATAAATAAATATTAACCCCACGGAATTTTTGGCAAAAGAACCAGCGTAGTGATATCATGTCTCTTGAGATAATTATTAGAGAATGTGTATGTATGTATATATATATCTATTCTTTTCCTTCTATCAGAAAACGCAGTGGGGCTGAGATCACATACTTTTATCTGGATTTTAGGTTGAAATTACATGAAATATTCCTCTTGCAATGGAGTCCTTCTGCCTTTTTACGATCAAAGACTTGGTTATAAATTGAACCAAGATGATTCTTCCATAATTCAAACACCTCTCTTAAATTCTTGGATCCATGCTCTTTTTCTTCTACACGTGCATGGAAGTTCAACACTGCGCTACCGAAGTTCTTAAAAAGAAAATAAAAATGTTCATAAAACTGTGTGTGGATAGTTTTTATTAACTCTCAGAAACCGCAAAACGAAAGTTTAAAAGCTGCATCCAGGCTTCCTCATGCCTGGTGAATTAGGTTAGGTTGGGTCAACCAATCATGGCCAATTAAGTACAACCTAAAATTTAACTCTTTCATTTTGAAACGAGGCTTGCAATACTTTTTATTGTGTGTGTGTTTGTTGCTTTTAAAACCAACGATCATAGTTTCTAAATTATATTTATAAGGTTAATTTACTATCTTCTATTTCAAAGAAAATCTAAAAGAAAGAGGGTGTCCTATGTCTTCCAGATTTTAAGCAGTATCTTCTGTTATATACTAACTATCATCTATTCTTCAACTGTCTTTCATTATTGTTGATACGAGAGAAGGTTAAACCTCAATATCTTAATTAAAGTTCTATTTAAATGGTGTAGGAGTTCATTTTAGCCATGCTAGATGATTTGAGCATGAGCTTTATTCAAACTTTCCTTATTTACCTTTTATGATTAGTTTGGAAGGGTAGAAATGAGCTTATTTTTTGACATCTGGAGTTCAAACCTTATGTTATTTTAGATCAACTTTTGAGTAGGCTCGGGAGTTCCTTTTAATGCATCATAAACTTTTTTCTATGTTTGACACTATTCTTCACCTTCTTCAATAGAGTTTTCTCCATCAATTATGGTTTCTTGGTAACCCTTAATATCAGGTATGCTGAAAATAATTTTGATGGTTCTATTACTTGAAGTAGTGCTGGTATCGGATTTTTAATTAGGAATTGTTTAGAAAAAATTTTGATAATAGGACAATTCCAATTCAAGCCCCTTCTGTCCCATATGCTAAATTAGTTGTAACTTGGTAGGGAATACATAAAGCTCTTAATGGATATCCTGCTTCTAGCTATATTTTGGAGAGAGATTCAGCCATTGTTATCCAATAGTCAAATGGGAATATTTTCACATATCTTCATCATTTGCCAAGGAATTTAAGAACTACTTTATTTTCTTCAAATGTTAGTTGACATGTGTACTTCAAAAAGGCAATCAAGAGATAGATTTTTTAGTTGGCATAGCACATCCTCTTCAGAAGCTAAAGACTTGAATGCATCACTTCCCTCCTCAGTTGTACTTGCTAGTAGAAGCTGATATTCTTGATACTTGCTTTATGAGATTATAATAGATTCTTGCCAGATCCTTTGTCATGAAAAACAGAAAAGAAAAGAGAAATCTAAAAGATAGATGAATTAATAGGATTTTAGAAGGCATTTGAACTTCTTTTTTGGCCTCCTTTAAAAAGACCAACTTAAAAATCAATTAAAAGGCACACCACATGAGGAGGGAAAAAAAAAGAAGAAGAAATAGACACATAAAAAGTCCTAAAACTTTTCTATTTGAAAAGATATCAAGAATAAATAAATAGAAAAAGTGAAGCGAGAAGGTTGGCCACATGAAGATTATCTTAAGGCTTTTCTATTATATAAAATAGAAATAGAAGTAGATGGTGTCTCTCCCACTTTCACATTTTTTTTTGCATAATTTTATTTCTTTCTTGTAGGGATTTGATTCTAATTTTGAATTTGACTATTTTTACCTTCTAAAAATTATTTGACGAGATTAATCTTAAAATTTATCACCTTAAAATGCAATGAATTTTCCACCCCCATCAATCCATATTCACTTGTTAATATCTTATTGAAGTAAGAAATTAAAATCTAAAGATTAGTAGAGTCTTGATAAAAAGCTAATCCAACCACCTATTAATGGTTAATTATCAATGGCAAATCTAGATCATGATGAATACATTCTAAAACTTAGAAGTGACCTTCTAAAAATTTATTTCTCAATTCAATTCAAGCAAAGTTTTGACAAATTTTATTCATCTAACTATCATGCATATTGCTCATTAGGTTATTAAACCCCAAATAAACTCTATTCAAGTCTCACATCAAAATTGAGGATATCCTTGTGATCATAAAATTGTTAAAATTATGTTTGCAACCTACTCTCACCTCACCTAATATTTGAGGATATCTTTATTCATATCTTATGTAGTCATAAAGTTGTTAAAAGTTTTGAGATTTGACAACAATGGCATAGGTTCGTAACCTACTTTCACCTTGTTTATATCGAAGATGATGAGAAGAAAACGACAATCCCTTTCTCCTACAATTGACTAAATTAAATTAATAAATCAATAGATTAGATAGGCACGTAATTGTCATAGATTTATCCTAATAAACTACTGATACAAAATGGTCTTATAAACTAGTTTATTTAGACGACTAGGTCAAACTATATATATATATATATATATATATTTCTCTTGCCTTTTTGATCTATTTTATCAACTACCTTGGATCCTCATGGACCCTCTCCTGGTTTAGCTGTCTTAGCTCATCTACGTACTTAAGAACTAAGAAATGATGCATCTCCCCGTCAGTCCAAACGTTCCGACCGGTTGGCCAACCGGTTAATAACCAAGTCCACCGCAACGAGAATAGCATCATCCAGCGCGAAATTTCAAACTAAAGCTGACCGGAAGGTGAGCGGATTCGAATAGGACCCGGATCCGAGGAGCATCTACAACCCGATACGGTTGGTCCTCTACCGGATCCGCTGTCTTCGCTCGAACAGCTAACAGCTTTCAGCTCGGCACCAGCTGGCTGGCTTTCGGAGCAGACGTGGATGGACGAGAAGTCATGGAGATGGATGGGGATGCGGGGTTGACAATGCATGCATGCATGTGTGTGAATCGCGAGGGACACGTGGGGCCGGCAGAGGACAAAAGACGGTTAGGCTTGTGTGCGAATCACGGGAGACACGTGGGACCGGCAGAGGGCAAAAGAAGACAAGCACAGGCTACCAACCCACGTGGCTGGTTGTTTTCCCCCTCGACAATAATTAGAATCATGGACGTGGTTCGGTTGGTTGCCACTGAAGCCCTTTCGCTGTACACGATAGACTTCCAGATTTGTGCGTCTCATCAGAAGCTTCGACAGAAACTCGGCGTTTCCCCTGCCGAAGAAAACCGGTCGAAAATAAATATCAGTATTTATTTTTCAGTGAAGAGCCCATGCATAATTTTTTCTTCTTTCTCTCACAAAATATGAAAAAAAAAAATTATGGGAAGAAAAAAATTTTCCTTCCATTTTCTCCGCAGCCAAAGCAGGGATGGTAAGAAGTAATTGGAGAGGCCCATTCTCGAAGCACCCATGTCTAAAGTCTCGGCCTCATCATCTAATGTGATGGATATGCTGTCGCTGAAACAATTCCCGACCTCAAGGATTGAGGGCATCGTGTCTTATTATGAATGATTTTAACCAATATTTATTCTTGTTAAAACCATTTCTTCTGCCAAAAGTATCTCTCATTTCTATATTCCACTCTATATTGTGCGGTAATTGTAGCATCATTATGTCTTCATTAATTGAAACGCGTGTGAATTATAGAGCAAATAATAGCTTATTTATTGGCCTTCTAATTATTATCAGGTATCATGATTCGCATTTATATGCATGACACTGCTACATTCACGTAACAATCACTCTAAAATAGGTATAAATATGAGTCTATAGGTTTTAGATGATATGATATAAGATAGGTTCGATTACATTCGAATATAACCAATTTCAGAATTCGATCGATTTCAGAACCATTCCTTCTTTTTTATTTTTTTTCATCTTTATGATTAACTATGTGGATCCAAGAATGAGGAAGATGATCGAATATAGGTTTGGCTACATTTAAATATAACCAAATTTACTCTCGGAATGGAGCTCGATGCACCTCATTGAATCAATCAATTTTTGTAATTCAATTTGATAGCTTCAAGTAATCCCTAATTTTTCATGGTTCGAAGTTACAATCTTTTATGAAAGATTCTCAATGAGCTGATGTAAGATCAATAATTATTTTTTTTAGTAATTTAATTTAAATTAAATTTAATATCTAAGCTCAAGATTCTGCCGGTAACATAGAAGGAGAAAACTTTAAGATGAAGATAGTTGGAGAGGGCCTCATTGAAATGGAAACTCTTGTTCTTTGCATGCGTTTTGCATGCTGGGCTTTCATATGCCTTGAGCAGCTGCTAGAATTTTGCCCAACAGTAAACAACAATAAAGTAGTCAAGTGGATTTCAGCCATGTGCGGCTTGGATTTTTCTCAAGCCAACAAGAGTCCTCTCAATGCCTGGCTGCAGAAGAAATCTTTGGTTCCACCTGTCAATCAAGAAAAAACTGATGAGCCTATTAAAACACCTGACAAGGTTATGCAAGGTTAACATGTCATTGTGGAATTATGGAGCCCCCGCAAACCACTTTGAAAATCAAAGTAGCCCAAGTGGGAGAGGCACCATTTAGTATGGGTCCACTTTATGGCCACTTTAGAAGCTTACTCTAGCTAATGTCAGAGCCAAGGATAGGGAAGGATAGCGATCACAACTTTTGATTTATTAATAGGTTTTGTCCAATAATTGTTGAAGTTCTTGCCAAGGGTTTGAGAAGATGACAAAGCCCTATGTTTCTTAATGGCGTGGAGAGGCATGAGTATTTTTGTATCAATGGGAACAATATCAAACTAGAAGTATGAAGAGCTTTACCTGCGAACATTGTTTCAGGATGTTTCTTGACTTGAGAGAATGCTCTAGTCGAATTTCAATTTAAATGGGCATTGAGTTTTCTTCTCAGACTTGAAATAATGGAGGGTTTGTATCTTCTCCACAGAGAGCCAACTTGTGAATTGTGTCCACTTGAAGAATTAACAAATGTAAGGGCAACTAGGAAGATCATTTAGGGATATGAAGGGCAAGTCTTGAATGGATTAACCTACATGACCATCTATCATGGCTGGAATACTCCTTATAGTGAAGGAGGGGGTATTGAGGAACAAGTGGGAACTTTCAGAAGAATTAGAAGAGAGAATTCCATCTTTGCCATTTTCAAAACCTTAACCATATCCTTGCATATTCATATTCAATCTAAAACCTAAGTCATTTTCTTTCATTCTGACATGACCTTAGCCATAGAGGCAGAGCCAAGGAGCCCTCAAAATTTTAAAAGTTCCCTTATTAATTAATATGAAGGGTGTTGATTTTTTTTTTATTTCTTTAAAACCAGCCCCTAAGAAAAGTTTAAGTATTATAATATATAATAAAGTTGATAGGATGAAGTAATGCTTATACTAGTCACAAGAAAGAAGTAATTTAATCTTCAATCAAAATTTATATATTATATAAATTTATTATTTGATTCAATAAAGCATTTTATATTTAGTTATCTTTTAATTATATAATAGCTTAGCAACATGTTAACAAAAATATGCTAAGTTAAAAAAAAAAAAAAGAGTTAAACTAATTCTTAACTCTTTCAATAAAAATTTATAATATAACTCGGTGTTTTAAGAGAATTTTTGACTCTGCCATTGCTTAGCTATGTCCCTTTCAAATTGAAACCCAAAATTGTAACTATTTCCTTCTGTCGGTTGCACAATCCTAAGCTTATGCTAAAAAATTCTTGAGCCTAGAACCTCTAGCACCATAGGTAGCAGCATACATTTTCCCCACTAAAAGACATACCCATTGACCTCAATGCTGAATTTATGTAAAGAAGTCTCCCCTCCTTCTACTTGTACGTCTACGAGGTAATGTTTTGTTCCAGACCTAACATAAGGGAAGATAAATACCAAGTTTCGCAGACGCAGTATCAGATGAGATCATCCATTTCATTTTTATCCCTCCCTTCTACATCTCTCCCACCTTCTCTCCTCTATTTGTTTTTAGTGAAATCTCTTGCACTTCTCCTCGTATTCCTTTTCCTGCGGGTGCTAAACCAGCTCAGAGGAAACTTTTGGGACGGCTTCAGCCGGCGCGTGCTCCAATAGAAATTTTTGCAACATCAATTATATTTTTTTGTACTATAAAATGTTTTACATGTTTCATGCAAAGTGTTAAGTATGATAATTTTTTTAAAAAATTTATAGGGTACAATACCATTGATCACTCCAACCATCAACGTACCAACGGAATAGAGCCCTTGATCAGTGGCCAAAAATAAATGACTAGGAAAGAAAATCCTAGGCCTGTGCTTTAGAAAATCGCATATAAAAACGGTCGGTATAAACCTTTCTATTCTAGCGGTCAGAAATCTGCTGCTATAAATCCTCTATACCAGAGGTTTTTTAGACAGCTGGTATAGAAACCGCTAGCATAATTTCCATTTCTTGCAGCAATGTCATGCAGGCATCTTAGGATCGCTTTGGGCTTTGTTGTCCATCTAGATCTCTTAGAGGGCTAAAACTTGAAGTTAAAATAGTTTTGAGTAGCCAGATTTTGACACAATGTCTATATATCTGCCATACTACGCAGCTGTTGAATAGTTTCGATACCTAATGGAACCATTGGATCAGCATGAATTAGATGTTTCTAGTACTGAGAACCATTGTTGATATTGAATATTTCAATATCCAATGATGGAACCATCTAGGTCTCGTTTTATAGGTTAATTCTACTTAACTCTCTGAACTATGGTATATTTACACTCTTCTTTCTAAACTAAAAAAAAATGCAATTGATCTCTTAACTATAATTTAATTTACACTTCGCCATAGATATTTAAATAACTGTTAGTTTGTAGAAAAGTTGTCACATGACTATTACATGACCATTAAAGAGTGGATCAGCATATTTCAAAAATAATCATAAAATAATAGATATTGATTTAATCAAAACTAATTTAATCAAAATCTATTTAAGATTACTAAAGATTAGTCAAGTGACAATCCGTGACTGCTTTTCTGTTAACTTTAATCACTGTTAAAATAACAATAATGAAGTACAAATTAAATTATAATTAGGTAATTAATTATATTTTTTTTAGTTTAAGAGGAAAGTATAAATACATATGTAGTTTAGAGGGGTTAGGTGGAATTAACCATTTTGTATGTGGTGTGGACCTATTCAACATTCCTGAATCGTTGATTTCACTTTGTTGATCCTATTATTTTATCAGCACTCCTTTAAATCCATTGCATCTTCAGATCTTTCTTTAATTTTGTATACCATAATTATTTGATTTGCTGGACCTTAGGGCAAATTGCCAATTATTATTGCAGTAACCTACTAGTGGCATGCTGCAATGCATCTGGAAATTAGGTGCATCAAACTTTCCAAAGAGGTTTCCTGTGAATATTCTTGTCATGGCCTACTAGAACTTGACTTCTGGTTATTCTATTTACCGTTGCCTTCCCTTTTATCAAGACTTTTGTCTGTTCGGTTGGTAAATTAAGAAATGGAGATATTTTTAAATCCAAAAAAATAAAATACTCATCTTGCCTCAAATAAACCTGGTTCATCTGTCTTGATATTGATAAATTATAAACTCAAGTCAAATATTACTTTGGTTGAGAAGGCAAGGCAATTTTACCCATTTGATCTAAATCTTGCTTCATACATCCAGGACTCTGTTGAGTGGCAGCATTCAACGTGATGGCAAGCAAATATCCCAATTGTGATTGATGGGGTATGCGTTTTATAAGTGACTTAAAAATGCAATGTTGTACATATTTTATGCAAGATGGTTTATGCTAGTCACCAACAACTAGGGTTGGAAATGGAGTCAGGCCGGCCCAACTTTAGGTGAGGTCATGGGTTAGTACTAAGCTGATTTAGTTGTGCCTAGGCTTAAAGTTAGAGCCAAAAATATAAAAATTTGAGATAGGCTCAGATCGTTACTTAACTTGGCCTAAACTCGACATAAAGCCTAAGTCCAAAGAAAGCATGAAGCATTAGTCTTTAATTAGTTCTGAATTTATCCCAAATCTAATTCTAAAATATTAAAATGTGGTAGATTTTTTGAATTTTATGTTAGATTTTATGTTAATTATGTAAGAATAGCTCTTCATATCATAACAAATTTTTAGGTAATTAGGTGTAATTATTTTATATATTATTTGTCTTTGTGCAAGAATTTAAAACTAAAAATTAACTTCGTTTATCTAGTTTTTGATGAATTGATGTGGGTTAGCTCGATTAGGTTTTAAACCAAGCCTGGGCCTAGACTCAGGACAAGCTCAGGGCAGATTCTAAAAAGATTTTTAGGCTTAAGTCTAACCTGAAGCTCAAAAAAAAATTTCAGATTGGACTCTAGGCTCAAGGGAGGACGTGGCCCGACCTGGCCGACCCACTTCTAACCTTGCCAACTACCATGATCTTGTCAAGGGATACTCCCTAGTGGTCTTAACACCTGATATAAACAAGTATGAGCATCTCTTTGAGAAGGTTTTAGACTGTGTAGTAAATGACCAAGATGCTTCTAAACAGTTAAAACTACTTGCTAGATGGTAATTATTTGTTAATACATCGTTCTTGCTGCTCTTGTCAATCATTTTATATATACAAATAGCTTGTTTTCTTGTTCAGGATTTGTGATGTAACCATCTTTCCTAAAGGAAAAATAGGACCTTACCAGCGATGGTGAAACAGGTCTGGGCTAAGTTCTGGATATACTCGAGATTATAGTTTTTTACTTGGTACCTTATTTCACCTTTGTTTTGATATACGTGTTAATCATAAGCTTTCGACTTTGTGATTTTCTTCTACGAATCACGGTCTAGCTCTCGCATATACATCCAGTACTACATTTAGATTTCAATAACCTTGGCTTTTGGATATCTTTAGCCTTTATTGTTCTTAATCTTTCATGTTTTTAGTGCATTAAATTTGTCAAAGTGATTAAATGAATGCATTTGTCCCGTTACGGATTGCGAAGCCTGGAATAGCTATCCTTGTTAGTCACTGTTCTTCTTGTATACAGGATAATTTTGATTATGTTTGGTTGCCTTGAGATAGAATAAGCTGATACTGAAATTCTGTTTCCTCCTCTCCCAGGAATAACTCATTCCACCCATCCCCATGAAATAGTTTAACCAGGGAAAGCTGCAATGCGGTAAATTAGGGGGCACTGACCAAAATAATCCGATCCAGTATAAACTAGGATAAGGGGTTGCTGTTTGGCTGGAATAGGACCTATTCTGTTTCTTATCCCACAATCATATGTCTCAAGGGGAAAAAATGCATCACCAATGTTTGGCTGGAATGAGACCTATTCGTTTAACCTATAGTTCTTTCCACTTGTACATTACAACAAAACTTCTAGGAGTGGCAGTCAGGTTGTAACGCCTCAAGCCGACATACGATCTAATTAACTCCATTAGCGGGGTAATCCTTTCCTTATACCCATCAACTTCTGCATACTCGAATCGGTTTTGATAACATTTGTAACACCCCAAGCTCACCAGATGGTCCAATTAATTTCATTAGCGGGCGAAAATCATGTGGCCCAAAAACTTGAGTGGAAGTTAATATGTAGCAAGTAGATTTGAGTTATAAGCACATAACACTTTCTTTTCTATCCAATGTGGAACTAAATGTGGGGTCTCACACAGATTGAGTTAGGTTAATGTAGGAATATACAAGGCTTGACCTTTTCATCACCAAACCGACAGTAGCTTGATTACATATCCATGTTGCAATGTCAAACTATTGTAGTCTTTTAAAACATTATGCGTTTAAACCAAAAAATACATTAATTTTTAGTTCTAGAATCAAATGCAAGGGCGAGGATCTGACTCCTTTTGTTCAGTTCTCAAGGTCGCTTTCCTGACCCCATTTTGGTTAGAAATTGTAGCAAGTTTTGGTAGCTTTTGATTTCATTGAGTTTGTATTCAACTTGATCATATTTTTCCTTGTTGACCATAGACCAAGTTTCCTGATGAATTAATATTCATGGTTTGGTCAACTTCAAACGTAATTGAGAATTTAGATAGAAATTGGGTTCTTGTTGCTTCAACAAAAAGAGCATCATAAAAGTCAGCCAAACTAAATGGTGCCAAATAAGAAAAATCTGATTCAAATTCTGAATCTGCTCTCTGTCCAATCCAAAGCCCACTGCATTAAGAAAATTAGATCTGATCACTGTTCGATACAAATAATATAGATGATATATTTTTAATTCTCATTGTTTTATATCTTATTATGGTAAACTTTTTGGAACCACACCAAGTTGGCAAAGACACTAGCAGTTGGACTAAATCTCTCCTTGGACTAAATCTCTCCTTCACAAAGATTAGAAAGTTAAGAGGTATTTAAGAGAGCTATCTTATGCTTCTCATGGAACGAGACTGTCTCGTATTTCATTCCATTTTGATCCCTAATTTAGTTAGACGTTTCGATATTTGCTTGAAATACTTTTTTTTTTCTTTAAAAACATTACTTATGAAACTTTAATACTTTATTTAATTTTTAAATATTTTTTTAACTTCAAAAATTATATTTTTATGATAAATTAAATTAATTTATAATTTATATTATAATGTATTATGATCAAAACGAAACTGTCAAGATCAATCTCGTAATCTCTTTAACCTTTAAGACGAAACATTTCGATCCCATCCTATCAAGACTTATGATGGATGGCTATGATGTTAAGATTGTTGGTTGCCAATCTGACCTCTATTCTCTATCTACATATACTTGTTAAAGAATAAAAATGGAGCGTATATACCATGCTTGCGTGTGCATGCGCCCATGCGCATTGATGTGGATGTATAAATGTAAGGGCACAGAAACATCCTCATGTATGTATGCATATTATGTATGTGCAGGGAGACAAGAGAGAACAGTGTTAACTTTACACAGAGTATAGCATGCATGCATATATGATACCTCCCCTGCGTCCATTCCTGCCATACATACATGGGTGACAGTGACGGCACGAGGGAACCATGATTCTGCTCACGCCATCAGCCAAATAGCAATTTCCAAATCGAATTTACTATTTGTGCAGAGAAAAGTATGGCAAGAGAATGACACAAGTTTAAGGATAATGATGCCAGCGCATCACTTACAGACATTCACACAAGAAAGCAATCCTAAAGAAGCGACGTGGATTCCAACCGAAAAAAAACAAAAGCAACGTGAACAAGTAGCAGCATGCATGGAGAGAAGATTTCCTTCCAAAAGCTCGAATTATCATTCCTTACAGGAGTTTTATTAGCCCTGGGCCTCTGGATCCGAGTCTTAGTCAATCGATTTGCCTGGAAGCACATCTAATGACGCCAGATTTGCTTTCAGGTAACCTTTCCAAAGTTCCATACGTGCTGGTCAAAACAAGTAAAACGTGATATGTTTCTTAACATGATAGAAGAAAGACCAATACAAGAAAAAGACATCTGTGATTTATTCCTGCCACCAGTACAAATAGAACAGTGCAGATGAAAAGGTCAACAAAGGAGGCATGCCACTCTAAACACATACAAAACACATACATCAAGATTAAGCTTCAAAAATTGATGCGAAATCCATGTCCCTTGTGAGGGGTCCCAAACACAAAGTAGAAGTACCAAGGCTCTGTTTCAAGAAGTTAGGACCTTTAATTTAATGCTCTGAATCCATTTCCAGTTAGTTGCAGAACAAGCAAAGAGAGATCTAATAGGGCTGTCTTAAAGCAGTAGATAACATAAGGGACTAAGGCATTGATAGCTTTGTCCATCCACAAATCCAGGGAATTCTCCTCACACCATTAGCTTAAAAATTGAAGGAGCCTCGAAGAAGAATTGCAGATAACAAAGCAGATTTTATTATGAATAAAAACATATACAAGTCCAACCATAACTAAGATTTCTCTAGCAATCAAGCAAGCTGAATGGCAGGGAACACATTGAGAAACAAAATAGGCTTGTAACTCTACAAGTGAGGAAGTTGTTTCCTCTTCGTTCTCCAAATTTTGACAAGATCTCCATGCACATAAAGCACTGGCCTTATAAAAAGCTAAGGTAGTGCATGCATAGGAGAAAATTTGCCTGGAGAACTCAAGCCTCAACTCCAAGGAGGCTTTGCTGACTGCCATCACTACCCCATGCTCTCTCCCTCCACATCCTCTCCACCTGCTCAAAGGTCAGGCCCTTTGTCTCAGGCACAAAGAGTGCCACAAAGACAAACGCCACCACTGCCACTCCAGCGATGATCAAAAAGGTTCCTGAAGTTCCCACAAGAGACACAACCGAGAGGAATGTCTGTGCCACTATCAGATTGGACGCCCAATTCACAGTGGCCGACATGCCCCCACACACACCACGATAGGCCTCTGGGTAGATCTCCGAGTTTACTGCCCATGGTACAGGGCCCATGCCTGGGGCGAAGAAGGCAATATATAGAGCCAGGCCCAAAACCGCAAACCACCCCAGGCTTGTTCCACAGCTGCCATGAAGTGTGTGTGCAGCACAAAGACGGGTAGACTGCAGAAAGAATGCCCCAGAGAGCATGAGAAGGGAGATGATGACACCTAATAAGCTGATGAGAGCCAATCGGCGTCTGCCACAACGGTCAATGAGATAGATTCCAACAATGGTCCCAGCAGCATTCAAAGCGGCAACAATGAGGGATAGGAGTAGTGCAAGTTGGTTGGAAGAGAAGCCAGCCATCTGGACAATCGTGGGACTGTAGTACATAACCGTGTTGATCCCTGTGAACTGTTGGAAAGCCTGCCCATGTATGGATTTTATTGATCAAATTAGTTTCACCACCATATGATGTATATACGCATGCAAATGAACATCTTGGCATGCACATACACGTAGCACACAACAAAATTTCAAAGTGTACTACTTGCTGAGGCAACTTGCCACAAGCTCCTCCATTTTTCCAAGTGACCCAAATCTAGTTTGAATGAGGTCAACATAACTCTCATGCAATTTAATTTAATAGAGGATGATGATTTATGGTAAGGTTTTATGTTAACTAAACAGATGTTGATTAAAATGACCAAAAATCTTGTAACTGTTATGTTTAGAGTACAAAGGTCAAACTAAAATCAGAAATTTTGCAGGCAAGCTATGTAGTTGTCATTATGTAATTGCACCCGTAATTTTTCAATATACACAAATTATATAATTTATAGCTAATCCAGACAATATAAAAATGGGATGCTTTCGAGATTCTTAAGCCTCTTGGGATGATCATGATGGAAATAATCAGGTGACACTGGAGAAAATTGTATAAAACTGCAATGGATTCTGTATCTTTTACAAATAGAAGATCCACAATGGTACAAGAAAGATAAGGACGTTGCACTCCAGCTAGCATGGTAATACAAATGCTCACTCTAACGAGATAGATTTTAATCAGTTTTTCTCCACCCTGATCAATATATTTTTAGCTATGTCAACCTCTGAACCACATAAGAAGCCAGGATCTCTATATGAGGCCATAATATTAGTAAAATGAACTCCATGTAGATAAAAAATTTTGAGCAGAATATGCTTAGAGGGCCGTCGTTCTTTAAAATTTTCTGGTTTTTACATTGGCAATTAGCTACATATTAGTCAAATGAACCAAAAATGAAGGATCGCATTCCTTTATGACTGATATCAAACATTACTCATAATGTATCAGTTGTTCTAAACGCAAGCATAATATATTTACTATAGGCGTGCATTGAAAATCACACCTGAAAAAGGTATGCACATTTGCTTTTTCTTACTGTAAATTTGTAGGGAAAGTGTATGATGGCATCTATCTTGATGGCTTCCATGACGTATGACTGAAATGAAATAATGAAGTAAATGTCTACCCCTCCTACAAGATTATAAATTCACCAATATCTTTAAGATACCAATAATTGGCAAACTTTCTGCAAAATGATAACTTTTTAAGAAATGCTTTTCAGATCTAGGATTATGCAGCAAAGCATTTAATGAAGACAATTTTGAGATCATGTGATGATGTACGGAGTAGTTCAAGAAAGAAAGGGGTTGCTATTACATTAAATTCACTAGATATAGTTTGCACAAACTATGGAGAAAAGGCACATCATTTTGGTATAACCTTCTCAGGATCCACACCATTAAAACCATGTCATTACATGATACTAGTGTGTCTTTAAGCGGTTTTAGTTTTTGATGAGATTTGGGTCACCCAGAAACACGAGGAGTTTGGGCACTTACCTCCACCTTTTACCTGTAGGCCAGCTCCTACAAAAAACGCAAGCCTCATTTCCTTGGATTTGAAAACATCAAAGTAACTGACAGATTTCTCAGACTGAAATTCATCATTAGTAGCAGCAGCAAGCAGATCAATCTCCTCCTCTAAACGGTCGGAGTCATAGATTTTAGCAAGCACAGCAATAGCATTAGATTTGTCATTCTGCACATAGGTGAAAGATCAGGAATCAAAGGTTATATATCTTGGACGCAATTTGACCTATGGAAAATCTGATGAAAGGGCACATAGTCTGTTTACCTTGAGATAAAGCCAGCGTGGTGACTCAGGAAGTAATAGCATTAGAAAGAACTGTAAAATGGCTGGTACCGCAGCAACTCCAAGCATCCAGCGCCAAGTCCCAGAAACCTGATCCATAAAAAAAAAAATATACTATCAGTATGGAAGATACTTGAATCTTTCACTTCAAGACAGCTTCTGAATAAATAGCTGATGTTAAACAAATTAATCGCAGTCTAGCAATAATAAACGTCAAAATTATTTACAAAAACTGAAAAGACAACTCTCAAGCCATTCGCTCATGTTGGTAAAAAAAAAAATGTCTATCAATAAAATATTACCCAACAAACCTATTTCTTGTCTAAGGTGTATCTTACTTTTAACATTTAAATTAAATAGTTTTTATAGAATTAACTCATTATAAACCATTAGTCCTATTTGGCAACCTCCAATATTCATGAGATCATAACACACCAAAGCAACAACTGCAAACTACAGCTGACATGAAAACAAGGTTACTGAAGAATGAAAACTGCGGAAATGTTTCTGTAAAATGTTTAGGTCCTATTAAAGCCAATAGCATTAGCACATAACATCATATATTGTAGTATATATAATTGAACACTGTTCTACACAATACAGTCAGTAAGAATTAGCATTTCTTGACATCTTGTATCCGTTTGTGCAATACAGATGGTACCAATACTCTAAACATGCACAAAGAAAGGATTCTAATGAGGAGAATTAATAATTAATTCCAGAATTAAATGGCTGCATTATCGTTGAAACTCAATCAACAACAACTACTTAGTTAAACTTTCTCAGTGCAAGCAAAGTTTTAGTGCCACCTTCAAGTGTGAGTGTTAATAGAGTTCTAACGTGCAATTAAAATTAACTTAGTGACTTAAGACAAATTTATAACCTAACTAATAAAAAATAAATTGCACAAACATTGAAACTTAGGATCATACTTGATTTAACTTCCTCTGGGCATTTAATATTTCAAACTAATTTCACCTTCAAGCAAGAGACTCATTATAGCTCAATAATGAGTTGAATATGAACTGGAGGAGAGATTTAACCAACAAGGAGATAGATGCAGCCCATGAATTACTCCTTGCTGATACAGCATATTTGAAAGCGCACACAGTAAGATGGCTCCAGTTTTAGGCCAGGTCATCCAAACATAAGTCTAATGGCATCCCATTTCATCATCTTTTCCAGTCACTTGTTATTGTGGCCTATTGTTGTTTTGTATGTATGAATCCAGGAAGTTGCATTTCATAATTCCCAAAGGATTTCTTCTTAAACTAAATGGAAATTAGTATAAAAGGAAGAATCGGACTCAATTTAAAAACTAAAAAACTAAAATATTATACATGACAGCCTCTTTGCTATTCTGCAGTTATGTTTTTCTCCCAATACCCTTTGTCTAGGTGTTCTTCTTCCATCTCACATTCCCCACCTCAACTGGGTTTAGTTCCAAACCACATGCATTGGTCACCAGTCCTAGCTCGCTTCTACACCCACCTATTTTTTAAAGCATCATAAGGCATCAAACTTTTCAAAAGATTTGGTTTTAATAAATCTAAGTTCGGAGGTACTTCCAACCATATATAAGGAGCCATTCTTCTGTTATTTCTGTTAAAAGCAAAGTATGAGTCACTGGAGACAAATTAAGTAGCATTTAATGCAATTCAGAATCTGACACTTTTCATTAATAAATATTTTAACAAAAACTGTACAATGATTAGAATCATGAATTCCATGAACCACATGATGGTTTCATAAGTTGACTTATTTTCAGATAAGCATGAATTCTTAAAAATTTAAATTTCTTTTCTAACTATATAATGAAGTCATGAGTCTAATAGTTAAAAAGGAAAAAGTGAACAATACATAAATAGATATGAAGTAGGCAGCAATCTGATAAAAACAACATTATCATCAATAAGAAGTGAACTATCGAAATCTACCCATTAACCAGATTGATGACAATATAAGCCTACAATAAGAGTGATATGAATGAATGTTAAAGGAGACAACATCTAGCATTTGACAGACGTCGAAGTCACCACTCACCAATACGAGGTGGCTAGTATAGCGCACCAAACATCGATTGCTGCAGTTGGAGGGAAGACCAAAGCTTCTTCATGACATATAATGAAAGCTAAATAATTAAGTAACATGCACCCACAAGAATGTTAAACGCAACCAGTGATTGACAGAGTATATTTAGAAACCAGTTCAAATTTATGTGCAGTCGGAAGACTTTTGTCAAGATGTCACTGTACGCGTATCTAAAATTTGTTGTTATAGATATAGTTACAAAAGTATTGGTGGTCCAAAAAGTGCAAGGGGGCATAAGCAAAACAGCTTCCCTTCTCTTCTTTGTGATGCTAATCCACGAAGCTTGTTGCCAGGAATGCATCTCTGGAACACTGCGATGATGATGTTCCTTCAAAATTGTGCAACCAAAAAGTTTTCATGCATGTGTATAATACATATGGACAGAAATGTAAATAAAGGTCCAACACACTAACCGACTTGAGACTCGACTCGGCTGAATTGGTCATGCTGAGCTAAAAGAACCAAGCATGAGAATGTCCTTTTGCAATTGGCCAAACAACTTTGAAATAAACATGTAAAGAAGAAGGCTGATTCTGAAACATATTTCCAGTTTCTTTAATATTGTTATAAGACTGAATTTCAAGTCACTTGTTTAATCCATTTGATATAATAATTTCTGTGTTAATGCATAAGTCACCAATTTTACTTTTTATGGAACTCACTCTGGTTATATAGATGATTTGAGGTGATAAATATACTTCATTGTGAAAGGGAAAGAAGATGTTGCTTAGATAATTAATAGAATATTATACGCGGCATGGCATTAATGGGATAATGACAAGATGAATGTACCTCCGTAAAAGCTAGATTTACAAGGTACGAGAGGAACTGTCCGCCAGTGATCATGAGTACGTTTGTGCTCACAAGACTTCCTCTAATCTCTGAAGGGGATGCTTCAGCAATATACACTGGAGCAGTGACAGATGCTATGCCAACACCCAGACCAACGAGGAGCCTTCCAAATATGAGGACATAAGGGTCCGGAGCAGCACACATAACAAGCGATCCAATGGCGAAGACCACATCGGCAAGAAGAGTAGCTCTCTTGCGTCCATATGCATCATTTACCCAGCCACCC
Organism: Metroxylon sagu; assembly: GCA_017589505.3. Classification (NCBI taxonomy): domain Eukaryota; kingdom Viridiplantae; phylum Streptophyta; class Magnoliopsida; order Arecales; family Arecaceae; genus Metroxylon; species Metroxylon sagu. The sequence continues at coordinate 1,060,476 of JACVBY030000539.1, forward strand.
CCTGCAGCTCCAATCATAGCTCCTACCAGAGCCATGCTTACAATTGTTTCCTATCAAGTACATAACCTCAGGGCCTTTTGTGATAAGAAGCTAATTTTTGAAACACAATCTCCCTGGAATTATTATGAAAAGGAGCAGGGAACATCCTATACCTGTAAAAAACTGTTTTCACTGACCACCTTAAAATCATCCCGGATGTACAAAAGTGCACCAGATATGACACCTAAAGATCAAAAATTCATCACCAACAAATGTTTTTCAACGTTAGAGGCTGAAAAAAAGAATCTTCATTGGAAAAGAAATTGCAAATTTTGACAAAGAATCAAGTAAATCTAAAGTGGTATTAAGGTAAACCATGAAGTAAGAAACCAATAGATCACCAGATTCCTGGTTAAAATGGAAATTATTTAAACTTTCAACTTTTTATGAGACAAGGAAAAAAAAAAAAAACACACTTTGTCCTAGTATACAAATCAGATCTCAAATTTCACCCAGAAGTGAATCCAAAAAAATTGTGATGAGCAAAATTCGAACCATGACCTGAAAGACATCCAGATTTTGTCTTTTTTTCTTGAAAAAAAAAAAAGGAATCCGGTGGATTCTTCCAATTTATAGATAAGAATTTGCTCATAACCAAAAAAAAAAAAAAATCCAAGCCAATAAACAAAGAGATAAAAACAACAAAAAGTGGAAACCATTATTTTGGTAATCATGTTTGGTCAGGGTCTGCATCAAAACTCAAATTTGGATGCTGAATGCGCTGGAAGAGCATAAAAAAGATCGATCTGGACGATCTGGTGGACAAAAACAGCATATTTATCACAGCTGTTACGCAGCAGTAGGCGAAGCACAGAACCTACCTGCCGCGCTCATCAAAAATTCAAATTTTATTTCCCATTCAGCAGTAAAAACACTAGAAAAACCCATCAGAATTACCAGACCAAGACACCACGTAGCCGTAACCATAATTACATGGTCCAGCTACATCAAAATCAAAACTTTGGCTCAAACTCTACACCAAGAACATAAGAAAAAGATAGGAAAAAAAAAAAAAAAAAAAACTCTCACAGACGAATAACTTCCTAAGAAATCAATACCTGTGTCGTAACCAAAGAGCAATCCTCCAATACCAGCAGTCACCGTGAGTCCCAGCACATACCGATTGCTAAAGTACGACATGCTCCTCGTCGGCAAGGGGTCCAGCGTCCCCGAGCTCCCCGGCATCGACAGGATCGTCATCTTGTCCTTCTCTCACCACCCAAATCCACCACCAGTTCGAAGGTCAAACAACACAACACCCACCCCAATATACCCAACACCCGATCAAATCCAAGAACAGGAAAGAAACAGATCGAATCGAACAGAGGAGGAGGAGGGAGGTGGAGGGGAGAAGCTTTGAGAGGGGTATCTAAAAAGGCCGGAGAGGGTAGGGGATAAGGATGGACGATTGGGGGGTCTCCTTGGGTCCTTTTTTATAGAAGAGGATGGCGTAAAAATGGCGTTTTTTTAAGGCATTAATCTCTTCTCCTGGAAGGGAGGTAGACGAAAAAGAGCAACCTGCTTCGATTCCTACCCGTTTTTTCCTCCGTTTTTTTCTTTCCCTTTTCTGATGAGAGAGAGAGACGACAGAGGGCGACGGCTAGAGAGAGAGAGAGGCGAGCAACTCGTGACGGAAGAAAAATATTGCGACGAAAAGTAGGCGGGCGGTAAGAGGAATTGGCGCTGTTATGTAGGGTACGGGGCTGGTTTCCAGAGGCTTCGCTACTCACTGTGGGGCCTTCGTGTTTCGTCTCGTGGATCAGACCGGGGGAGTGGATCCGGGGATAATTGGGAAGGTGTTTATCGAGTTCCGAAAGAAGTGGCGGAGAGCTATTCGTAAAACCGTTGCAGACGGCCAGAAGAGATGTATTGTCGGAACGCCAAACAGTAAAATGGTAAATATTAATACTATATTATTATGACGGTCATTATTTACTTCATATAAACTGAATTCATGTTTATAATTTATAACTGATTAATTATTTTAGTATATGTCGCCTTGAATTTAAGTGGAGCGAAGGAAAAGAAGTGATATATTGATTGCCCAAGGATTCAGTTGAATTGTATGGATTGAATTATTTCATATGAATATAATGAGTATTACAATAATCACTATATTGAAATTATTACACAAGTAATGAGTAATAATGAAAGAATAATATATGCTTAAAAGAAAAGAAGAATAATATCACTATCCAAATCACTCTTTATTTTAAATTTTATATAAAAATAATTTAGAAAGATAAAAACATCAAATAACTAAATAATAATGATGTGCCAAATGTAATTTTACATTTTAGTTTTCTAATTTTAAAGATCTTTTTAAATTTATAAGATTCACTTGTAGGATATAATTATGAAGAAAAACTTCTAATTATATACAATGATTTATTTCCTTAATTATGCATTAGTTCTATTAAGAAGTTTTTTTATAATTATATTTAATTTCCTTAAATAACTAGAGTCTCGGTAAATTGCTTGGACTCATACTTTTATTCCATGGTAAAAACTAGGTATTAGAAATATAATGTTGTATTTTAAATTGATCAAATTTTTATTGAAAATAATTTTATTTTTTTAATTTTTTTTAAAAAAATATGATTGAATTTTATTTTTAATAAAATACTTCATCCTTTTTTAAGTTTATAGTTGCAAGTCAATTCAATATTTCTAAAAATTTAAATTTTTATCTATATGTGTATTTAATTTATCTTATTTTATTTTTGATTAAAAACTATCTATAAAAGCTCATGGAATGTATTAATTATTTACACAATGATGAGGTCTGTATCGCAAATAGTTTTATTTCATTTAAATTTTATTTTCTAAAAACATAAACATTTATAAAAAGATTTCATCTATTTTTATTCCATAATTTCTACTCATTTAATTTTTTCAATACAAATTTTTTATTTAAAACTAATGATTTTAAATATTTCTAAATTTAAATAACATAAACTCGAAAGAAAACGAGGTTATATATATATATATATATATTTTTTTTTTCATTTATATACAAGGGCCTAATTTAATATACCAAACAAGTTTATATACGCTGCTGGTTATCGACGTGTCAAGACTCCATTGGTTCTTAACTGAAGGCTGAGCTGCACCAAAGTATCAGCCAGTCTGTGCTATGAAATCTTTGGTGATGGCTTGTGACACGTACCCATGATTCCGAACAATTTAGTGTTCGCTGTCTGCGAGGGTGGATGGTAGGATTCCACGATCTTCGCGTTTCAGAACGCAAACGACAAAAAACACCGACACAGGACTATTCGACGGACCCAAGCGATAGTTTAAATGGGACCCAGAGAGTTAAAGGTCAGAAAGTACGAGGTGGAACATATGCGACTTGGGTGTTGATTCTTGGGTTAATTCGCAGGTGGAGGAATCATTATTTTTTTTCACCCAAAAAAAAAAAAAAAAAAACGAGAAGGAATAGATGGATGGCGTGGTTATCCGAGAAGGTCACCTGTCGTAATCCCTGAAGCTTCGCGGTGCGCTTCGCACGTTGGCGGACGTTATCCTCGCGCCATTACTGGATAGCGTCCATCCCGGGCCCTTGCCCTGCTTCTCTCCGGGATGGCACGGTCCTTTTCCTTGGGCTGCTATTGTTTAGGGGATATCCCCGGAATAGCAGGGCTTTTATCCTTTATCCCGCCAAAACCCTTCACCATTACAAAAGAATAATCGGTATAGGTTATCATACACCAACTTCTTGAAGAGCTTTTCGTTTGGCGACTTATTATTTATTTTTTAAAAATTACAGTTATCTTTAAAGGATTTATTTTTTAAAATCTTAAAACTTTTATTTAATACACAATAATTTCCTTCATCGATCTCGGTATATGATGATCATGCCATATAATAGTAAATTTTTTAAATAATATTCAAATTATGCTTCAAATATGATTCTGAAGTCTAAATGATAATAAAATAATTATAATTTTGTAAAAATATATTTTACTTTTTTTAATAATTTAAAGATAAATAGATGGAATGGATCTTAATAATTTTATTTTCCATACCGAGGTATAAAGGTCCACCAAATTTGAGGGGTATTATTGTAATTATATTTTTTAACCATTCTATGGCTCAGGTGGGCTAAGGCCAAAAATGTTATAATTCTTTTTTAAAATAATTGTCCTAAAAATGTGCAGATTAGATGGAATTACCACAGTCTCGTTGTTTCTTTCCTTGGATTTTCCAGGACTGCAACACGTGTTAGCAGTTCCCATTGCCTTTTTCGTTAGACCAACCGTAGACGACTGAGTTTAGTGGCTCATCGGTTGGTCAACGTGGAGTTCTAATCCACTTGATGACATCTCTTTCCTCGCTCCGATCGCATCTCCCATGACACGCTGTCCTGAGATGACATGCTGTCCTGATCGGATCCTTGACAGGATCGGTGAAGTTATGGCCATAGATGGGGACAAGCCAGGCTTAATCGCGGTCGATGGCTGCCTCTCAAAAATTATTTATTTATTTATTCATTCATTCATTCGTTTATTTATTTACGTGGATACGACCGATTCATAAATAATTTCAATATTAATGTAAGAAATGGACCACCAACTCCACCGGGTCCCCACAAGGCCAGGTACTCGGCCATCCCATTTGGCATTGGGACAACCTAACAAGTTTGTGGATGGCTTGGCACCCTGCATGACAAGTCTAGATTACCAACCCATCATGGTCATGGCCATGGTGATGGTGCTCCACTTTTTTAGCAATTCTCGCGAGCAGTTGTGTACCCTTGACAAATGACTCATGTCATCTTCTTTATCAATTCTATGTATTCTTTATCGCCCTTATCACAATCTTACACCTAGCACCCATCTTACAAGTTACATCGTTGGCCGTCGCTCTTAACCCATGATATGAAAAGTAATTAGCAATGGGAGATTTTAAAGTTGCGTGCAAAAAGAAAGGCCTACGTGAACAAGCCAAGGAGAGCAAAAAAGACTGTAGTTAGGTACTTCATATGCCACAAAATATAAATTTATTTTTAAATTATATAAAATAGATTTTTGTAGGTGCGATGCATGTGATTTATTAATAAAACTCTAATAAAAGTAGTGGTTACATGTACATATGTGATGGGCCGAATGTTAGTGGAATCCTAGGACAATGAGCCAGGTTTACAGGTAGAGACAAACAACCGCAGAATTCTTTGAATTATTTTGCAGTCATGGTTTCACATTCTAATCAAGCCATAACCAAAAGATAACAACAAAGAGATGAAAAGATACTTCATTACTCTTCGCTATCAAGCTTGTATAATGATTATTAACTTGCTAGACCCTTGATTGTAGATGTATTGTAATACTTAAAAAAAAAATAGTTTCACATAAGCTTGAAAAAAAAAGTTTAAAATACTTAAACATGTTACTAATTAACTTTCATTTGAATTTTTAGAATCATATGGTTTCAGCTCACTAATGAATTAATTGAGCCAACAAATGAGTTTGGGGTATTACAAAAGGTATCAGAATTGATCCGAGTACACATATCCGAATATACAAAAGTTAGTGGGAAAAAGAAAAAAACTATCCGTCACATGATTGCAGCACTAACAATTCGGTTCAAAATAAATTCTGGCTAGCTTGTGGCGTATCCCACATTGGATATGACGTAATAATACCCTTAAAAAAAAAAAGTTTCACATTGGATGAAAAAGAAAAATTTGAAGTGCTTATAACTCAAGTTCTTCGGCTATCAATTAACTTCCACTCGAGTTTTTAAGACCACAAGGTTTCAATGTGCTAATGAATTAATTGGATTAGTGGGTGAGCTTAGGGCATACATGTATAGTGCAAGGTAACAAATAATAAATCAAGATAACAAAAACTTAAGAGTCCATGATATACAAATGTTTTCAGGTTATTGGTGTATTGATGAGGGCATTTCCCTTTGTTTGGATCAAACTCTTTTTATACGAGAATCTTGAGGTCATCGGTTGAGATATGAAGGTCGACTGAGGGATGGTTATGCTAGCCATCTTGGGGCTTTCATATACTCCACTGGTCGTCTACTGCTTTAAGACCATGCACCAATCGATCATTGCCATGAATCACCATCTCCATCTGGCTAACTTATGCTTTTGAGTCATGCATCCTCCTCTTACTATTTTCTACCATCCATGTATCGGTTGCATTTGGTCATAGCCCAAGATGACCATGTAGTAGCAGCATGCCATCTTCATATGAGGCTTGACTTGATCAATCTATCAGCATTTGACCTCTGACTCATCAGGTTTAACTTGCAGTCAAAAAATAAAAAAAAAAAAGACTCATTTAAGTTTAACTGAACTCTCTACAATGATTAGTGCTCCAGTTTCCATCAGCACTGGAGACATGTATATATCTCAAAGGATAATGATGAGGGCTATCATAAGTGCCCTTTCTTCTTGATCTCCAGAGAGAGTCTCTCCTTTTTAAAGCAACTTTGAAGGCGAGGTACGGCACTCGCTCTCATACTTCTTTCCTTTGCTGATTCTTTCCAGTCTCTAGCTCTCAAGTCCTCTAATCCTCTCCCGTAATATCCCTTGATGGGTACAGTCAAGGCCATGGTCTCCAACCCATCTAAGAGCAAGGCCTTGCTAGGCTCTTCCCATGTCTCCTCTCCTATGCTAAAAGCCCTTCAACTTAATCACTTGTCAAACATATGAAAACCTAACAATAACTACAAAAATATAATCTACCATGACATTTTTATCCCAATGGCAATGGAGACTGCAAGAAGCAAGGATTATACTAGGTCAAAACTACTGGTAAAATATTTTAAAACCATCGGTAAAACATTTCACTAACTACTGTAGTAGAGTATTTTTATCAGCAATTTTATTTTTACTAGAACAGATATAACTAAGGCCGTAAATAGGTCAGGTTAATCCATAACCTGATCTAATCTTGACGCGATTCATTTTTAAAGACCTGTAAATTGCATTAGGTTTGAAAATTGGATTCAATCTAAATTTTAAAATGGGTTTGAGTCTTATATTTTTTTGACCCAATCTGTTCCAAACCTGATTATCTTGATCTATAAATCTTAATTATATAAATCTTATTTTTTTTACCTCAATTATCTTTATAAATTTATTAAAAAATTCATTAAATAAACTCTAATTTAACTTAATTTTTCTTTTCATAACAATAATATCTCCTTCCATATTTTTTAATTATATCTAAATATTTATATTTTTTATTTATCTTAATAGATTCTTACTTATAATGTCTTTAAGTATACCAATAAATATTTGAAATATTATAATTTATAAACATATGAATAGCCATTTACTTGGATAGAATTAAAAGTTTTTGAATAAAAATTTAAGTTTAAGTTGATTCTTTTTAATTTGATTTAAATTTTTTAATGAAAGTATATTTGATTATCAATTATTAGATTTTAGTAATTAAGAAAAAGTGAGATGCTTCACTTAAATGCAATATTTAAGATTGCACCTAAATAGACGTGAATGGTCTATTGGTCTAAAATTTCTTCCATAGATCGATTCGACCTGACCCAATTTATTCAATAAATGAATTGGGTCCACGTCCAAAATCAAGATCCGAATATAAAACTAGATCAGTTCGAGATTAAGCATTATTCAACTTGATCCGATTCATTTGCAGCCCGTATATAACCACCGTTATGCATATCGACAGTTATTTATTAGCACTGGACTGGATACATAGTCTTACGAACTGTTGCAGGCTTCTTGCCTGATAGAACTGCATGTACAAGCATGCTCAGTGGACATGAAGAAGTCTGTTTGTGTAAACCCCCCCTGACAGGCAATTTTTTTTAACATTATACGCGGCGTGGATGCGCGACACGCAGCGCGCTGCATGCGCGCCAGCGCGCGCGCGTGAGGGTGCAGGGGAGGGCTCAGCCCTCCCCTCGCTAAAAAGGAAAATGGTTGGGGAGAGGACTGAAGCCCCCTCCCCCTATCTTCTTCCTCCCTCCTGCTCTTCGTGAGCTCCTGTCACCGTGCCGCCCTCCGCTCGTCCCCGACACCTCGCCGCCGTCCGGTAAGCCCCCCCTTCACCGGTGAGGAGAGGGAGAGAGAGAGAGCGTGGAGAGAGGGAGAGGGCCGCCTCCCCTGACGCGAGAGCCAAGCGGGCTCCCGCGCTTGGTTCGGGCCCGACGGTGTGCCCGCCGGCTCGCCGGGCCCGGTCCTCGGGCGGCAGCCCCCACCGGCGCCGGGCGACGTCCGGTGGGGTCCGGCCGACCGGGAGGAGGGCGGCGCCGTGCCGCCACGAAGGAAGAAGGGGGGAGGGCCGTTCCACGACCCTCCCTTCACCGTGGGTTTAGGCCGGCGGCGTGCCGGCCGGCCCGCCGGCTCGAGCCTTGGCCGGCGACCCCCGCCGGCGCCGGGGCAGCGTCCGACCGGCCGCTGGTGGCCGGCCGTGTCGCCGGCAGGGGACGAATCGAGGGAGAGGGCCGAATGGCCCCTTCCCCGTCGCGGGGAGCCAAACCGGCTCTGCGTTGGTCCGGCCCGGCGGCGTGCTGGCCGGCTCGCCGGCCCGAGCTTCGGCCGACGGCCCTCACCGGCGCCGGGCGGCGTCCGTGAGGTCCGGCCGGCCAACAGTGGCCGGCCGTGCCGCGGGCACAGTGACGAAGGAGGAGAAGAAATGGAAGAAGAAGAAGAAAAAGAAGAAGAAAAAGAAGAGGGAAGGGTTGGCCGCCGGCGGCGGCCGGTCGTCGGTGGCCAGCCGACCCCAGGGAGGGCCGGTGGCGGCCCTAGGCCGCCGGCCACCAGCCACCCCTGGTTCGGGTGAACCAGGGGTGAAGCAGGGAAAAAAAAAAAGAGAAAAGAAAAGGAAAAAGGGAAAAACCGGGACTGGGCCGGGTTCGGCCCAGTCCAGTTAGCCCCTTTGGGCTGAATTTTTGGGCCCCAATTTGGGCTCGGCCCAATAAAAAAAAATATGGTCGGGATCAGCGTGGATCCTAATTTATCAAAAAAATTTTATTTCCCCATTTGGGCTTCTATATTTGGAGATATTCAAGCCCCAAGTTGGGCCCAGGATTAGATTGGGTTAAGTGTAGGAGTCAGTTTGACATCCTAAAATTAAAATTTAAAAATCTAAAAAATTATGTTGTAGGTACCCAGAGATCCCTACAGCTGATTTACGCTTTTGGATTAACGTTGTGAGGTAAGTAAGCCAGTTATAATGATTTTTCTTAAATCATTATTAAATTATGCCATTATTGAAATAATGAATTGATTTATAGTATTATTTAAAAAATGATAGTTATGGTACCACATTTATGTAAATGAATATTTGACTTGATTATTGTTAATTTTGGTAAATTAAATTGGCATTTGATACATGCATCTGGTTATTACATGATTATGGAAAATTATCAAATTTTGGTAAAACATGAAAAGTAAATTGATATATGTTTGCTATTATGCGAATAAATGCTATTTGTGATTGTGATATTATATGTCGTCACGTGTTACATGACTCCGGGACCCACCTTCACAGGGGGAATATGTGGAGAACACACATCCTAGGGATGTGCTGTGACAGGATATAGCATTAGATGCTAATTGACTCCGGCACCCTTCCTCCACTGGGGGAGGTTACATCCTTGGGATGTTATTACGTGGACGTGGGACATTAGTATGAAATGAGATTTACAGTGATTTGAAATTGAAATGGTATTTTGAAATATTATTTCATATTAATTGCTTCCAATTTATTCGAATATGAGATTTGTACAATTCTATAATATGATGAAATATTTTTAAATTTGGAAGCATGACATGTATTTGACTTGATAAAAATTCTTATTTGGCTATATTATGTAATAGTAGGCTTACTTACTGAGTGTAAACTCATTAAATCTTACAATATTTTTTCAGAGCCACAGAATTATCAGGGGCAACAACAGGGGTAATTGGGAGTTTCTTGATGTAAATTGATTTTATTTTGTTATATGTAACCCCATTTGGATTTATTTTGGAACTTTGGTATGTTGCCCAACATTACATAATTTGTATATGAAGGATTAAACTTTGTATGTTATATAGTTATTAACCCTCCTTGTTTATAAATGATATTGTACTGGATGCCTTGCATGCCTGGCATGCGGCGGGCTGTCACCCCTGGGCCACCACCAGCTGGGTCCGGGGCGTGACAGCTTGTAGTGGTATCAGAGCAAGGTTTGACATTAGGGCCAAACACATGATTAACTTTAGGCCAAATATTGACATGACATCAGGAGGGTAATAACTCTAGGAAAAATTCAAGTGACTTGTTTAAAAAATACTTGAGATTTGATGATTTATTATGATATTGATTGGAATCTAACCATGGCAGATTTCATAATGCATCGTCGCACCAGTGGTCAGCGACATGAGGGGGACTCTCAGGCTGGTGACCCTGACCAGCAGGGAGGCCCGGAAGCCTCACCAGATGCGGGTTCCGTTGCCCCAGTTGGCAACGACCCACAGCAGCTGCAGGCCGAGTTACTCCGGGCATTCTTGGGGGTGACTCAGGCGGTTCAGGCCATGCAGCAGCAGATTCAACAGATACTGCCTGCTATATCTGGCTCTACTGTTTCGCAGACTCCGTCTGCCCCTCCTACTCCTCAGACCCAGCCGACCCAACTCGATCAGTCTACTCAGCCCGCTCCATCTCAACCCTGGCAGGGAGGGGGTCGTAGCTTCTCCGAGTTTAAGAGCTTGGTCCCTCCTTCCTTCTCTGGATCCACTAACCCACTTGATGCGGAGAGGTGGATAAGAGAGATTGAGAAGGCCTTTACGGCCCTTGGTAGCCCGGAGGAGGAGCGGATCAGATTTGCCGCCTACCTCCTCCAGGGGGAGGCATACGATTGGTGGCTGATGTTGGAGCAGCACTCTGGAGGTCGGGCCATCTCTTGGGAACAGCTTAAGGAGGCCTTTTATCGCCAGTATTTTTCCAGGAGTGTTCAGAGACAGATGGAGTCTGAGTTTATGAGGTTAGAGCAGAGGAACCTTTCTGTGGCCCAGTATGAAGCCGAGTTCAGACGATTAGCCAGATTTGCCCCAGATTTTGTTATGACCGAGAGAGCCAAGATCACCAAATTCACAGAGGGACTGCACCCCAGGCTGAGGCAGGCAGTCAATGCATTTGAGCTCCCCACTTATAGTGAAGTGGTGAGCAAGGCTCTGGTCATTGAGAGGGACATGACTGCCATTCAGCAGATGAGAGAGCAGCAGATGAAGAGGAGAGGACCTCCTTCTGGCCAGTCTTCAGGGCAGGCTAAGAAGAAGAAGGGTTTCTTTCAGGCTCCCTCAGGACAGAAGGATAAGGAGACCCGTTGTCCTCATTGCGGGAAGGCCCATCAGGGCAAGCAGTGCCGCAGGCTGACTGGTGCCTGCTTTATTTGTGGGAAGATGGATCACAAAATGGCCACCTGTCCCCTCCGAAAGGATCAGCAGCCCCCTCCAGATCAGGGGAAGAGCCAGCAGCAGCCCAGGACCCAAGGGAGGGTCTTTACCCTCACTCAGCAGGACGCTGCTGCCTCTAACACTGTGGTGACAGGTATGTCTGTTAAATTAAATTATTTCTTTAAAATTATTGCATTCATATCTGGTATAATGCATGGATTATGGTAGTAGATAGAGGAAAAACATATGATGTTGCATGACATCTAAGTTAAGTTAATCTTTATGACAGGTATGTTTAAAGTAGGCAACACTTATGCTCAAACTTTAATTGATCTGGGTGCCACACATTCATTTATATCTGATAGTTTTCTTATATCTGATAGTTTTCTTGCCAAGAATGCATCATTGACACCCATTCCTCTAGAGCAAGAGTTGCATATTGCATTTCCTAATGGAGATGTCATGATGGTAGACTCAGTGTGTAAATCTTGCCTGATTGACATGGAAGATAGGAGGTTGAACGCTGATCTGATAGTCCTCCCACTGAAATTCTTTGATGTAATCCTGGGGATGGACTGGTTGGCCTCCTATCATGCTTCTATTGACTGTTTCAGGAAAAGGGTAATCTTTAAAATTCCTAATCTTCCTAAATTCAGTTTTAGTGGGAGTCAGGAACATCTGGCTTCGATATTAGTGTCAGCTCTGCAAGCTGGGAAGTACTTGAGAAAAGGTGGTCAGGGGTTTCTTGCTATGGTTAGGGACCTTCAGTAGGATGAACATCAGTTGGAAGTTATTCCAGTGGCTCGAGAGTTTCCCGATGTCTTTTCGAAGGAATTGACGGAATTACCTCCGGATCGTAAAGTCGAGTTCACTGTTGATTTAGCCCCTAGCACTGGACCTATATCCAAAGCTCCTTACCATATGGCTCCAGCTGAGTTAAAAGAGTTAAAATGTCAGTTGCAGGAGCTTCTGGATCGAAGATTATTAGACCTAGTGTCTCTCCTTGGGGTGCTCCAGTATTTTTTTGTTAAAAAGAAGGATGGCAGTCTTCGGCTCTGCATTGATTACCGAGAAATTAATAAGGTAACAGTGCGGAACAAGTACCCTTTCCGAGGATTGATGATCTATTTGATCAGCTTCAAGGAGCTCAGGTATTCTCAAAAATTGATCTTCGATCAGGGTACTATCAGCTTAAGATAAAGGCTGAGGATGTTTCTAAGACTGCATTCAGAACCAGGTACGGCCATTATGAGTTCTTGGTGATGCTGTTTGGGTTGACTAATGCCCCGGCAGCATTCATGGACTTGATGCACAGAATCTTCAAACCATACCTAGATCAGTTTATAGTAGTTTTTATTGATGATATCTTGATTTATTCTAAAAGTCATATGGAGCATGAAGACCACTTAAGGATTGTTCTGCAGACTCTTCGGGAAAAGAAACTTTATGCCAAGCTGCAGAAATGTGACTTCTGGATTAGCCAAATATCCTTCTTGGGTCATATCGTATCCAAAGACGGTATATCTGTAGATCCTAAGAGGATTGAGGCTGTCGTTAACTGGTGTCGGCCTTCCAATGTATCAGAAGTCAGAAGCTTCTTGAGAATTTTGCCGGTTATTATCGCAGATTTGTGGAAGGCTTCTCTCGCATTGCCTTGCCTCTGACTCGCTTAACTCAAAAGCGAGCAAAGTTTGTTTGGTCAGAGGAGTGTGAGGGAAGTTTCCAGGAGCTCAAGCAGCGCTTGGTGTCAGCCCCTATCCTTACTCTTCCATCTACATCTAGAGGATATACTTTATTCACTAACGCCTCTCGAAAGGGATTGGGAGGTGTTCTAATGCAGGAAGGGAAGGTGATAGCCTATGCCTCCAGGCAGCTGAAGCCTTATGAGCAGAACTATCCTACTCATGACCTGGAGTTAGCCGCCGTGATCTTTGCACTGAAAATTTGGCGGCATTATCTGTATGGGGAGACTTGTGATGTGTATACAGACCATCAAAGTCTGAAATACATTTTCACCTAGAAGGAGCTAAACTTGAGGCAGAGGAGGTGGCTGGAGCTATTAAAGGATTATGACCTGAACCTGCATTATCATCCAGGGAAGGCCAATGTGGTAGCTGATGCCTTAAGCAGAAAATCCTCCTCAGAGCTAGCTTCCATAATTACTTCTCAGCCTCACATTCGCAGAGACCTTGAAAAATTGGAGGTTGGTTTGCGAGTACAGCGATCTAATGGGCTTCTTACAACACTTGTACTTCAGCCAACCCTGATTGACAAGATTAAGTCTTCCCAGAAAGAAGACTTGGAACTACAAAAGATAAAGGAAGCTGTGCAATCAGGGGTTCAGAATGAATTCAGAATAAATGAGGACGGATCCCTGAGATTTAATACTAGGCTCTGTGTGCCAAATGTGGAAGATCTAAGGGCTGAAATTTTGAGGGAGGCTCATTATTCTCCCTATACTGTTCACCTAGGAGGCACCAAAATATACAGAGACCTACGAGAAAATTTCTGGTGGAAAGGAATGAAAAGAGAAATTACTCAATATGTGGCCAAGTGCTTAGTGTGCCAACAAGTGAAGACCGAACATCAAAGGCCTGCGGGACCTCTTCAGTCTCTAATGATCCCTCAGTGGAAATGGGAGAAGATCACTATGGATTTTGTGACAGGTTTACCCAAAACTCCCAAAAGCAATGTTGCGGTCTGAGTTATTATTGATAGATTGACCAAGTCAGCCCATTTTCTGCCGTTCAGAGTTGGGGTCTCTAGCGAGAGATTGGCCACCATGTACATTGAGCAGATAGTGAGACTTCATGGTGTCCCCGAGTCGATTGTGTCAGATCGGGATACCAGGTTTGTGTCCCAGTTTTGGAAGAGTCTTCATAGGGCTCTAGGGACCAAACTAAATTTCAGCACAGCTTTTCACCCCCAGACAGATGGACAATCTGAGAGGACCATACAGATCTTAGAGGATATGTTGCGATCCTGTGTAATGGACTTGGGTGGTGCTTGGGACAACCACCTACCTTTGGTGGAGTTTGTTTACAATAACAGTTACCAAGCCAGCATCAAAATGGCTCCATTTAAAGCTCTGTATGGTAGAAAATGCAGATCTCCCTTGTGTTGGAATGATGTGGGGGAAAGAAAATTGTTGGGCCCTGAGCTGATTCAGCAGACAGTAGAAAAAGTGCAACTAATTAAGGAAAGACTCCGAGTAGCTCAGAGCCGACAGAAAAGTTATGCTGATGTTAGAAGAAGGGAGCTGAAATTTCAGGTTGGGGACCATGTCTTTTTAAGGGTTTCACCAACCAAAGATGTGATGAGGTTTGGGCTTAAAGGAAAATTGAGTCCACGATAAGTTGGTCCATTTGAGATCTTGAGCAGAGTGGGGGAAGTGGCTTATAGCCTCGCATTACCTCCTGCACTTTCTAGGGTACATAATGTATTCCATGTCTCTATGTTGAGGAAATACATTTCTGACCCCAGTCATGTCATAGAAGCGGAGCCCATTTTACTAAAGAAGAATTTGACATACGAAGAGCATCCGATACGTATTGTGGACCATAAAGACCAAGTTCTGAGACGGCGTAGCATTCCCTATGTTAAGGTTCAGTGGAGTAATCATTCTGAACGGGAGGCTACGTGGGAACTTGAAGAGGAGGTGAAAAAGAAATATCCTCATCTATTTGTATCTGAATAGATATTTGTATATAAGCACAAAAGTGTAATTACTGTTGTATTTTGACCAGAATGATAAATAAATACAGCTAGTAATTTTTATTTTGGGCCTCAAAAATTTTATTCGTGTTGTGCATTAATTTCGAAGCCGAAATTTTTATAAGGAGGGGAGGATGTAAAGCCCCCTGACAGGCAATTTTTTTTAACATTATACGCGGCGTGGGTGCGCGACACGCGGCGCGCTGCATGCGCGCCAGCGCGCGCGCACATGGGGGTGCAGGGGAGGGCTCAGCCCTCCTCTCGCTAAAAAGGAAAATGGCTAGGGAGAGGACTGAAGCCCCCTCCCCCTGTCTTCTTCCTCCCTCCTGCTCTTCGCGAGCTCCTGTCACCGTGCCGCCCTCCGCTCGTCCCCAACACCTCGCCGCCGTCCGGTAAGCCCCCCCTTCACCGGCGAGGAGAGGGAGAGAGAGAGAGCGTGGAGAGAGGGAGAGGGCCGCAGGAGGCCCTCCCCTGATGCGGGAGCCAAGCGGGCTCCCGCGCTTGGTTCGGGCCCGGCGGCGTGCTCGCCGGCTCGCCAGGCCCGGTCCTCGGGCGGCAGCCCCCACCGGTGCCGGGCGGCGTCCGGCGGGCGTCCGGCCGGCCGAGGAGGCCGGCCATGCCGCCAACAAGGAAGAAGAGGGGAGGGCCATTCCACGGCCCTCCCTTCACCGTGGGTTCGGGGCCCGCGGCGGCGTGCCCGCCGGCCCGCCGGCCGAGCCTTGGCCGGCGACCCGCCGGGTGCGGGGCGGCGTCCGGCGGGGTCCGGCCGGCCGGCCGGTGGCCGACCGTGTCGCCGGCATAGGGGATGAATCGAGGGAGAGGGCCGAATGACCCTCCCTTGTCGCGGGAGCCAAACCGGCTCCCGCGTTGGTCCGGGCCCGGCGACGTGCCCGCCGGCTCGTCGGCCCGAAGCCGACGGCGGCCCTCACCGGCGCCGGGCGGCGTCCGTGAGGTTCGGTCGGCCAACGGTGGCCGGCCGTGCCGCCGCACAGTGACGAAGGAGGAGAAGAAAAGGAAGAAGAAGAAGAAGAAGAAGAAGAAGAAAAAGAAGAGGGCTGGCCGGGCCGGCGGCGCGGCCCGGCTCGGGGCCGTCGTCGGTGGCCGGCCGACCCCGGGAGGGCCGGCGGCGGCCCTAGGCCACCGGCCACCAGCCACCCCTGGTTCGGGGTGAACCAGGGGTGAAGCAGAGGAAGAGAAAAAAAAAAAAAGAAAAGAAAAGGAAAAAGGGAAAAACCGGGACTGGGCCGGGTTCGGCCCAGTCCAGTTAGCCCCTTTGGGCTGAATTTTTGGGCCCCAATTTGGGCTCGGCCCAATAAAAGAAAAATATGGTCGGGATCAGCGTGGATCCTAGTTTGTCGAAAAATTTTTATTTCCCCATATGGGCTTCTATATTTGGAGATATTCAAGCCCCAAGTTGGGCCCAGGATTAGATTGGGTTAAGTGTAGGAGTCAGTTTGACATCCTAAAATTGAAATTTAAAAATCTAAAAAATTATGTTGTAGGTACCCAGAGATCCCTACAGCTGATTTACGCTTTTGGATTAGCGTTGTGAGGTAAGTAAGCCAGTTATAATGATTTTTCTTAAATCATTATTAAATTATGCCATTATTGAAATAATGAATTGATTTATAGTATTATTTGAAAAATGATAGTTGTGGTACCATATTTATGTAAATGAATATTTGACTTGATTATTGTTAATTTTGGTAAATTAAATTGGCATTTGATACATGCATCTGGTTATTACATGATTATGAAAAATTACCAAATTTTGGTAAAACATGAAAAGTAAATTGATATATGTTTGCTATTATGCGAATAAATGCTATTTGTGATTGTGATATTATATGTCGTCACGGTCCACACTACATGTTACATGACTCCGGGACCCACCTCCACAGGGGGAATATGTGGAGAACACACATCCTAGGGATGTGCTGTGACAGGATATAGCATTAGATGCTAATTGACTCCGGCACCCTTCCTCCACTAGGGGAGGTTACATCCTTGGGATGTTATTACGTGGACGTGGAACATTAGTATGAAATGAGGTTTACAGTGATTTGAAATTGAAATGGTATTTTGAAATATTATTTCATATTAATTGCTTCCAATTTATTCGAATATGAGATTTGTACAATTCTATAATATGATGAAATGTTTTTAAATTTGGAAGCATAACATGTATTTGACTTGATAAAAATTCTTATTTGGCTATATTATGTAATAGTAGGCTTACTTACTGAGTGTAAACTCATTAAATCTTACAATATTTTTCCAGAGCCACAGAATTATCAGGGGCAACAACAGGGGTAATTGGGAGTTTCTTGATGTAAATTGATTTTATTTTGTTATATGTAACCCCATTTGGATTTATTTTGGAACTTTGGTATGTTGCCCAACATTACATAATTTGTATATGAAAGATTAAACTTTGTATGTTATATAGTTATTATCCCTCCTTGTTTATAAATGATATTGTACTGGATGCCTTGCATGCCTGGTATGCGGCGGGCTGTTACCCCTGGGCCACCACCAGCTGGGTCCGGGGCATGACAGTTTGGCATAATAAGCAGTATGCTAAGCAAAACTGAAGCTAATCCATTCAATGGAATGAATTTCAATGTTAGCACACTAACCATTGCATTGGATTCATGCCTCCACTTAAATTATGCTCTAAACAAAAAACATCATTCTCATTTATGGACTGACTCCTCAACAAGGAATTCTTAGAAGATTCTGAATTTTTCCTCAAGAAATTCTTCCAGAGTTGGAAGCCTTAGAATTCCCACATTATTTCCTAGAACCATGTCCACCCAGGATTTGAGAGCTAGAATACAGTCCACTTTTCCCTCCCTGAACTTCCAGAAAGCAGAATGACATAGAGGAACAAAAGGTTAAAAGTATTCAAAGTATTTCAACATTCAAAAATTAATGCAACACCTTGAAAAACTTTGACAAATCCACATAATTATCAGGTTGAAATTAAATCCGGTACCATAAAACTCATCGCAATATCCATCAAGCCTTATTGCAACGAATTGAAGCAGCTTGCTGAATCCTCATGCTCTAATCAGTCCAAATCAATATACATTGTTGATGAAAATTGTGAAGAGAAGAAATCAACATTTATGTGGCAATGCACTGTAACAGGAAAAGATGCAACATATGTGGCAGGCAATTTAATGGAAAACAGAGTCAGAAAATGAAGATAACTGAATTTGCAACGTAGTAAAGCTCACTTGATAGGACTCCAGGGTGAACCCAGATCCAGAACAGCATCAGTGGATAAACTTGAAGGTTCTGCTTCATTACTTGTACTTGGGACATTGGGCTCTTCAGTGATGCCAAGAGGGCAGCATATTTCAGCTCTACTATGCTTTTGAAGAGCATCATCACAGAGCAACGTACCAGAAATGCCACCTGCATTACGGTTAGATTTGATTAAAATTCAGTTGCAAAAAGCAAATGGATGATATTGTGAACAGGACAATTATTCCATCTGCAACATATAACTGAGTTTGCTTAACAAATCGGATAACGCAATTCAGTTATTTAAAAATTTTACATGAGTCAAAGTTGCCTATAAGAATAGCTCTTACAGACGTTTAACAACTTAAATGCGCAATTCATTAGAAATAAAATTGCAAGAAGTGAACGATGAAAGCCGATCTGATTTACTTAACATATTGCCTTCGGATCAAGATGGTGCTTGTGAACAAGGCCATCTAGAGGAAAAATCCAAGCGTACGTTGTACATGGAGCTACAGCACTCAAGAGAAGAAACCATGTCAATCTTGTTATTTAAAAGGGGGATTTGACGAGCAGTCTTTCTACAGGCCACGCTTTAATGAAAAGCCTTTGCACTATTTTTTCTTAACAAGCGGTCCCTAATAAATGTGTACAGTGGCTAAGTAAGTGTATATAGTGAATGGATAAATATGTATATTGATAGAATAAGTATATACAGTAGATATGTATACTAAAAATATAAGTTTGTACAATGGATGAATAAGTGTAAATAAGTGCGTATAGTGGATGGATAAGTATATATAGGGATCAGAAATTATAAAACTAGTCAATAAGGACTAAAAGTTATAACCTTATCTTTCCAAGAGCTATTTATTAAATATCACCATCGAACCATATTAATCTTGTTATTTAACTACCCAAACAAGGTTCATTTTTCATGTCCATCATTTCCACACCTATTTATGTTTTTTTTTAATCTCAATTATTCAAATAGCCCATCCGCTTATCAAGCCACCCAAATTGCTCTTACTCATCTTTCTTCCCCATCTCTCTTTTTTTTTCCCATCTCTCTTTTTTTTTTTGAAATAAAAATCCTCATCCCACCGCACATACGTAAAGGTGTAATGCCCTAAAGCCCATTGCTGGCCTAATCAACCCGCTAGCGGGCTGAAATAATGTGGCCCAAAAACTCGAGTAGAAGTTAATGGGTAGTAGGTGAACTTAAGCTATAAGCACAAAACATATTTCTTTTCCATCCAATATGAGACTATTTTGGAGGTATTACAATCTTCCTCCTTATAATGTGACATCTTCATTGTACACCACAAAATAGCCAAAATTTACTCCAAGCCAAGTCATTGGTTCTGCAAGGGTGGCTCCACGCCATGGCTATGCCAACCAACTTCTACACACTTGGATCAGCTCTAATACCATTTGCAACGCCCCAAGCCCACCTACTAGCCCAATCAATCCGCTAGTGGGCCAAAACTATGTGGCCCAAAATGCCAACCAACTTTTACGCACTCGGATCGACTTTGATATCATTTGTAACGCCTCAAGCCCACCTACTGGCCCAATCAATCCGCTAGTGGGCCAAAACCATGTGGCCCAAAAGCTCGAGTGGAAGTTAATAGTTAGCAGGTGAACTTAAGCTATAACCATATAATACATTTCTTTTCCACTTGATGTGAGACTATTTTTTAGGTATTAGAAAGAAATATGTTACGTGCTTATACTCAAGTCCATCTGCTACCAATTAACTTCCACTTGAGTTTTTGGGCCACTTGGCTTCGGCCCGCTAATGGAGTTAATTGAATTAGCAGATGAGCTTGGGGCATTACAAATGGTATCAGAGCCAATCCGAATGTGCGAAAGTTGGTCCGCATAGCCATGGCGTGGAGTCAGTATTGCAGCACCAACAATCCAGCTCGGAGTAGATTTTAGCTAGCTTATGGCGTGTGACGAGAACATCGCATTATAAGGGAGAGATTGTAATACCCCAAAAATAGTCTCACATTGGATGGAAAAAAAATGTGCTATGTGCTTATAGTTCAAGTTCACCTGCTATCCATTAACTTTCACTCGAGTTTTTGGGCCATATAGTTTGAACCCGCTAGCAGGTTGATTAGGCCAGCAGGTTGATTAGGCCAGCAGGTGGGCTTGGTGTGTAATAAAAGAAGAGAAGCAAAAAATAAAAGTAGCATTAATGTGGCAAAGATATCATGAGAAGAAACCCTTCTCACCACCACTTCCTCCTCTGCTTCAGGGGAAGCAGCCATTAGAAGAGGCCGATATTGCTAGAAGATCAAGTTGAGGTGAGAGAACAATGGCTAGGATTTCTATTTAGTAAAGTATTAAGGGTTTTGGATAAGAGGGAATGAAGGGGCTGGGAAGAGAATAGAGAGGAAAGGTTATAAAATATTTTATTTCAAAGGAAAATGACTCTCCCTTCCCTTCTTTTCAAAGATTCAAACAGATTCTAAAGGAGGCCAAGAGGGCCACCAAATTTTACACGCTATTTGGAACAAATGAATTCCATAGTCTTCTTAGAATTCATTTACAAATCCATAATATGCTCTATTTGGCGATATAATAAATCATAGATGTAAAATCCCAACTACTAAATCAGGAAATTACTTCTTCTTATTTTAAATCTTATCAATTTTAATAGAATTTGTAAATAAATCCTAAAAACGAAGAAAGCAAAATTTTCATACAAAACCACTCCTTGTTTATGAAATTATTATTACTAGGTATATATGCCCATGCAATGTACAGATGCTGATTTGATCAACAAGATAAATATATATATATATATATATATATTAATTTTATATAATTAAATATAAATTTTAAATTATTTTATTTAGAGTAAAAATTAAAAATAAGATAAATAAAATTTATATATTAGATTTAATTATTAAAAATTTTAAAAAAATAATTGATTTGAAACTATAAATTAAAAATTAATAAAATATTTTCTTAAAATAAAGTTTTTTAAAAAATATAGACATAATCCATAATGAAAATAAGATAAATAAAAATACATATTATATTATTCTTTTAAGTTTATATTATCAAATTTAATTTTTTAAATTATTGCTTCTAAATTAAAAAAATTAAATAAGATAAATAAAATGTGTGCATTATATTATTTTTAAATTTTAAAATAAAATTCATTTATTTGAAACTTTGAATCAAAAATGTAAAAGGTAAAAAAAAAAAGGGAAATGAATGTGCATTGGGGGGATTGAACCACAATCAATACCAGGAAAAGATTAAGTAAGATAAATAAAATGTGTGCATTATATTATTTTTAAATTTTAAAATAAAATTAATCTATTTGAAATTATGAAAAATGAAAAAAAAAAAGGGAAATGAATGTGCATTAGGGGGATTGAACCATAATTAATACTACAATACTGCTATGTTAGGTGCAAATGCAACGAAAATTTTACGTGAGTACAAACTCATCACATTAAAAGTTATTTAATGTGGCCATACATGTGGCGTTAAGAGAGAATATAGCTAAAAACATCTCACTATGATAAATCATTATTGCTTTAATAATTATTATAATATATAATTAATACTATATTAATTATAATATTTTTATAATCTAATGATAAATTATATAATATAATAACTAATATAATACTATTATTACATTAATATATAATAGTAATATTATTGAATGTCATATTAAATATTAAATATCATAATATTAATAATATTATATTATAATATGATATGATATT
The DNA here is from genome assembly GCA_017589505.3 of Metroxylon sagu. Lineage (NCBI taxonomy): Eukaryota > Viridiplantae > Streptophyta > Magnoliopsida > Arecales > Arecaceae > Metroxylon > Metroxylon sagu. The sequence goes on from JACVBY030000539.1 coordinate 1,082,625, forward strand.
ATTATGCTATATTATAATAATATGATAATATATAATAGATAATAAATAATATTATAGATTAAGAATTTATTATTATTCTATTATAATCATTATTATATGAATTAAATAATTATTATAATTATTGAATTATAATTATAATTAAATGTAATTAAATAATAATAATAATTAATATAATTAAATGTGGTTTGAGAATATAATTAACATAACAATTCTCAAATCATCGCTTTCAATTAATTATTAAATAAGGATAATTTAGAAAAATGGAACATTAAATTCAATTTTCATATTAGAATTTATTTTAATTCTATAGTTTTATGTATGGTGCTCCAAACATAAGAATTCATTCATAAATGAATTCTACTTTGAAATTAATTTCATTTAGAAATGAATTCCTCAATGACTTGTATTCCAAGCAGAATCTTAAGGAGCATACTACTAACTGGATTTCAGATAGGATGTTGATGAAACTGGCTATTAGAAGATGTCAATACTGTCAGATGGCCGCATTGAGGTAAGAGAACAGTGGCTAAGATTTTCATTTGGTAAAGCGTAAAAGAGAGGGCGAGAGGGCTCTGAGGCTTGCCTTTATATCTAAATGAGTTATCAGGTCAGATTGGAAGTTATTAAAGAGACTTAAATCATTCTATATTATATATGACTACAGATTGAGTTGAGTTGGATCAAACCATAGTTTACAGAATCCAAACATAACCCAAAATGTGGTGCAGGTCCAATATTTAAACTCGATTCGACTATACCTTACAAGTCTTGAATAATGGGAAAGAGAGGGTATATTTAGATTGGATCAGTTCGGGTCATTGATCTACTCGACCTATTTACAGCCTTAGCTCCCATGGACTGCTATTTGTGGCTGTAGGTGCACCATCACAATGGTCAAGCCAATTGATGGCCCCTCTGATAGATGCACACAGCATGTTGAAAGCTTAGCTCGTGTATAGTGGGTTGAGCACTCATTGAATATCAAGCGCAACAAGTAAACCATGTTATAGTTTTTTTTTTTTTTTCAACTTGTGAGGTACGCCACCAATGATCAATAAACCATTGGAATAAAGATCTTTACTCACACCCAAACATACCATTGGCAAAGAAAACCTTACACCAACATTTCAAAAAATCACACAAAAACTATCGGTATAGACGTATCTATTTTAGCAGTCAAAAGTAAATACTGATAAAGGCTCACTTCTATACCAGCGATCATATGTTTGCTATTATAAACCCTCTATATCAAGGGTTTTTTTGACTGCTAGTATAGAAACTGCTGATATAGTTCCCATTTTTCATAGTGGACTGAGGGTCCATTATTCTACTTTGTATGCTAGTACATGCTCAATCTAATGTTCTTCTCGAGGATCAACCTTCTTTTCCCCTTTAATAAATGCTTCTTCTCCAAGAGGAGAACCTTGGTTGGGGAAGTTCATGTAATTGATCTGCCATGTTGATTTCCTCTGGCCTACTATCACTAATGATGGGGTCAAGTGGTATTAGGAAATAGAGGCTACCAAGGGAACCTATTAGTAAGAGCTAAGAACCAACACCTTTTACTTTACATATGCAATGATAGTTCCTTTCGTCTTTAATATTATTGCAATTGCCAATATCTCCCTTTAATGGGTTATTCTTCATTGCTTCCCTAAAATTTGACTACATGTATCCTAAGGCCCTTGAAATTTGACTAAGTGTATCCTAGGGTTTTAATGTACGAGATAGTTATTGGTAAGCAGAGTAGAAATGATGAGATAGCTAATGAGTAGGAGTTGTGCTCTTTTGTCCTCTACATTTGTGAGTTCTTAGTGTGCAACCAAGCTAACCATTGTGCTCGAGATTATAATATCACCAATTCTAGGCATTGCATAGGCTCATTAAGCTTGCCTCTTTCATCCTCATCCTTTTCTTGCATGATTGCCATTGTAAGGCAATTCTCTTTCATCCTTATCTTTCTCTTTGATGATCATTAATATAAGTTAGTGGCCTCCTTTGGCTATTCTGTAATGATTGTAATGATATTTTTTAGAGGTAGCATCCTAGGCCGACTCCATAGTTACCTTTAAGAGCACAACTACCGATAGGCACCTAGCCTACCTCTCTATTGACTCCAAATCCTTGTGACTACCTCTAGTTCTTCCTGAACCTAGAGACCAATTGTCTTGGCAAGCTATTCTTTTCTCCTTCGGTTAACATTGTAAGTCAGTGTGGTTTTAGGATTTCTCTACCCCAGAACCCATCTAACCTTCCTAGCAACGAGTAAGAAATGTGGATTAGCTTTTTAGTCAGTAAAGATTTTTACTTTAGTGCCTAGTTAGACCCCTTGACCTCCCATCATAAGTGCAACGTCAAAGTTTATGTGCTCATAATGGGCACAATAATTTGTCTTGACTCAAGGGATTCCTAGGGATTCTAGTGCACTAATGCTTACCCTCAACTCTGCCCACACTAACCAACATGATATCCTAGAGTTCATCAAAGCTTAATTGTTGGAGTTTCATTCTGACCATAGAAAGTGAGCTTTTCCTTCGTATCATTCAATATCTTGTCTTAGAGAATAGCTATCCTTAAGGCATGTTAGCCTACTTGCTGTATCTTTATTTTCATTCATCTGGCCAATCACAACATTGGCTTCCTCTCACCACTATTCACTATTGTTCCGCAAGAGTTAGTCCTTCTAAAGGGCCTTAGTAACCTTCTGCAATATTAGTTTCTTTAAGTAAGAATCTTTTCTCTTGACATTGATGGCTACTACTCTAGTTGCTATTAGGAGTGGCAATAGGATGGGTTCGGGTTGGTTTTTCCCATACCCCACCCCATCTTTGTCCCATGACCCACCAAGGCAATAATTTTAGTTTCTATCCCCGACTCCTCTCCATTACCCTACCCCTATTTTTTTCTCTTTTTTTAAAATTATCTTTAAAAAATATACTTTAAAATATTTTTTTATATTAAAACACTAAAAATATTTAAAAATATAGATTCAATGTGAGTTTTGGAGTAAGAAGTATACATACTAATTTTTCACCCCATATTTGGTCAAAGCTTGAACACCATGCCCCAATTATGGTTGGTCCCTGTTTGAGTAGGGGTAAAATTAACATTTCTAGTTGCTATTCTAACTTTTTGTTCTTTGCTTATGTAGAATCCAATGCTCAAATGATTTTCTAGCTCTTCCTAAGCACAATCGTCCTCCTAATGCATCCTTAGAGATTGTGCCGCTTTGGCATAAGTGAAATCATAGGACCTTAACCAAGTATGTCGCCACCATTGACCTTAAAAAGCCTAAGGCCAATGTGACCATTAATGAATAAGAACGAGACTTGACTAAAATCTTCTTAGCTCGTTGGTTACCTAAGTCTACTTAACCCCCTCTTTAGACTCCTAAAGTCGCAAGCCTAGAGATCAAAGTAATCAAAGCTATCATGGACATTGAAAGCCTTTACTAGTGAATGATAAAAGGAGCATTGATTAACCCATCAAGCTGAGTGGCAAGATCTAATCTACCAGAAGATAAGTCAAGTAAATCCCTTCTTCCCTCCTCTAATCTCCTCCAATCAGGGGAAGTATTAATTCTTCATAGTAAATAAAGCATCTTAGATTTAAAATAGCTTTAACTCATTTTTTTTTCACTCCTTATTTATACATGGAGGGCCTCATAGGTTTATCATCTCCAATCACTATTCAAGACAACTTAGGGAATCAATGTTCAAACCTACTCTAAAGGTTGCCCTTTGAGGGCATTTAAGTGATGTTAGTTACCCTCAACATTTTTGTGACTGTAGTCACCATCCCCATGCTTATTTGGACTTCCTCGCTTGATAATTGCTCTGATATCAACGATGACCTCAGCCTCAATGACCTCATCATCCTCAAAGTAGACGATTGAAAAAGAAAAGTCTCCCATTAGGGATTGCTCATTGGCAAACCCATCTAGTTTCAAGCAATACATTATAATTGACACAATATTTCCATTACAAAGAAAGTGGCAAGTACTATCTTATTTATAATTATGACATTCATAATAAGTACTTTCATCCCAAATTAGCCTTTGGCTAAACTACTAACTTGAATGATCAATATGAGTAGGTTGCTCTTGAACTTGTCCATTCTATATAGGATAGACAATGACATGATATTTACAACAACTTCATTATCAACCAGTATTCAGTTAACTAGTCTTCCCTTCATGTGCACAATAACATACAATGATTTGAGGTATCAAGCCATCTTGTTAGTTGGCTTTTTAAAAGTGATTTTAACTTGACATCAGCCAACACCTATCTTGCATGATTGATTGATTTTTCATTTTGCTATTTATCATTTTGAATGATAGCCTAAGTAGAACTAGTAGTGACCAGTTGGTGTCACCATCCTTCTTTTAGGGCCGAGGGCCCTCTCTTTACATTTGAAGTGATAGATTCGCCAGCCTTCTAGCCATCTCTCCTTACGGTTGCTTGCTTGTGTAGCCACTTGTATCTTTGGATATGTACCATATCATTCCACGGTATAAGACGTAGGTGATATTTTGGATGTGCTAGAGTCATCAAAAGTTTGGTAAAGATAAAAGGTAGACAAACCATCCTTAGTAGAGCATAAATGTTAGATAATTTCAAGATGTTCATCGACTTTGGGCCTCTCTTTTTGAGCTAACTTAGTAGTTTTGATGTCTTCTTAAACTATAGAAGTGCGGGGAGCTATTTTTCTTACCCCCTCGTCGAGAGAACAACTAAATTATAATACTAGCATTTTGATTTTATATTTTTAATGGATGATTAGAAAGGTACAAAAGCTTTCTAAATATTGACATTAGCTTTAGACCTAGATCTCGATCCTATCCATAATTGATTCAACTCTTACTTGAACTCCGTTCATTTATAATTTAGTCTATAATTAATCTTTATTTGAACTTCAAAATAATTGTGACATAAGAGGCATAAGTTATAAATTATTTAAAAGTTTAAATCCAAATTGATGTACTAGTTCTCTAATAGATTTTTCTATATATAATATATTCTTTATCATGCAAAAAAATATATACAAATATTCTGTTCACAATTGGCTTCTTCTTTTATATATTTACTTTTGTACTGATATGAAAAAAAAAAAAATATATACATTTATGATTGCAATAATATAAAATCTAAGAATAGTTTAATGAATAAAATTAAAAAAAGCTAGACTATTAAAATGCATTTATAAAATATTAAATATAAAATGATTAAAATTTATGTTAATGAAGATCTATATATATATATATATATATATATATATATATATATATATATATAGTTTAAACTAATTAGTAGCATTAGAGTGAAGAGGACACTTGAAGATAATTGGCCGAAATAATATTCAAGGGGAGTAGAAGCGCACGTGACAAGAAATTGAATAATGGGGAACGAGTTTATATGGATTCCCTTCCCTTCCCTTCCTCTTTTTTCTTTGTCGCCATAAAACATCATCCGGCCACTGTTCACCCACCATTACCCGCTCCCTCTTCCCCATATTTTTTATTTTTTATATAAAAAAGGCCCACAAGATTCCTCCCTTTCGGTGAAAATCCAAGCCTCAAACCCAAGCTCCGATCCCTCCCTCCCGAGAATCCCATCGCTCCCTCCCTTTCCTCTCTCTCTCTCTCTCTCTCTCCAATCTCCCACCATTCTCTTCCCTAAATCCGATCTCTTCCCTCTCTCCTTCGACCGGATCCTCCCTATTCCCGGCCCGATCCTCCCGATTCGAGCCCTAATAGTCCGTCCCGGCGGAATTCTAGGGTTTCTTGGGCGCCTGGGGCTGGGGATCGGGGGCCGGCGGGGAGAGATGGACTCGGAGGATGACATGCATGATGCGAATGATCTGGAGTCCCTGGAAGATGACTTCTACAGCGGGGAGACAGCGATGGGCAGCGACGACGGCGACGCCGACTACGATTTTGTCGACAACGAGTCGGACGACTCCGAGGACATCACCTCCCATCGCCTGCAGGTGAAGGGATAGGAAACAGTTGGCTTTTCTCTGCTGATCGCTCGTGCTTGATGTCTTCCTTTGCTTCAGTGTTGTTTACCTTTGGTGGTATCGATGTTAGAGCTGGATTTGAGATAATCATTAATGGATGAGTTAGCTATAGGTGATATCCTGAGTGAAAGGGAACTTTGTGCTAATTTGTGTTGGAACTATAGCGTGGATATTTGTCTCAATTTCTTGATTCGTTGATAGGCTTAGAATGATAAATTTAAGATTTTGTTGGTTGGGTGCAGTGCATTGCGTTATTGCGTTATTTCTTTTTCATCGATAAGTTGGTTTCTTTTCCCTTTTCGTGGGTAATGTTTCCGTGCCGTGGACCTTATAAAGTAAATATCTGGCAGTGTATTAATCAGGTAGATAAAATTTATGGTCAAGGCATGCGCTTCAATCCGTTTGAATAGTATCCTGCTTTTCGAAATTGCATCTGCTTAGACATTTACTTGTTTCTGATTGCTAGCTGCTTATGTTCTGATATGAAATATGAGCATGGTAAAACTCACATTTGCTCTTGTATTCTTCCCAGTTATATTTCCAGCTTGTTTTCATTTGCTGTATCCTTCCTATCACCTTGCTGATGCCATGCTGCTATGTGATATGGTGGATGACATGTTTAGTTACCTTAGGGATCATAGCAACTTTAAATGTTTGCTCTGATTTTGTGCATAGGATCTCATGAATTATTGCTTGGCATCCTACTTTGCGGGTGTGTCAACTTATGTCCTTGGGCTTGTTTGAAGATGGATTTAAGCATATCAGCATAGTGTATGTGTGGGTTCAATGACCCTATCTGCCTTGCTGTCTTAGACTAGTCTTTCTTGATGTCTTAGGATAGTAAAATCTTAAGCAGGTGTTACTTTTGTGGTAGAACAGGACAAAGTTAGAATGGGCATGGTCATGTGAATAAAGAAGGGTTAGTACTTGAGGATGATGAGGGTAGAAGCATATTTTTACCTTTTCAGGTAAAATATTGCAATGTGTGATATCCACTATTAGCAAGTAATGATTTGATTCGGAAATTCAGTGTGCAAAAGTTAACGAAGCATTGAATGGCTAGGCTAAAAGCGATATAGACTAGCCAAAGATGTCCCTAAATAATAATATTGGCAAATGAAGATTCATAAAATTGACTCCAAGTGCTTTGGATAAGGTTCGATGGTTGTGGTTATGATATGGATCCTTAGAAACAGTAACCTGTGGTACGGTCCTTAGTCATTCTTGAAGCATCTATGAGTAGGAGTTAGTGCTGGAATGATTTCCCAGGGCAGCTGAGGCAGTCAAGAAAGAGCATAGCAACAAAAATTTGTTATGTTTGCATTTGGTTACTAGTTGTTTATTCAAAATCACATCTATTATATTTATTTGAGTGCATATCTTCATTTTGCATATCTACAAATAAAAGTATCTGAGTGATTCTAACTTATCTTGAAAGGGGTTTAAATCCTTGATCAAGTAAAAGCTTTTTGAGCATGAGAAACTTAACTGAGAAATATGCTTTTATTTATGCTATATGTTCGATGCATTGTTCTTTTACATGGGCTATCATTATCTAGTTTCATTAAGCACCTTGCTGATTAATAATTTCAGCAAAACTATACTGTTCTGAGTGAAGCTGATATACGGCAGCGTCAAGAGGAAGACATAAATAGGGTGTCTACTGTACTTTCAATATCAAGATCTGCAGCCTTCATCCTTTTGCGCCATTATAACTGGTAAGATAGTTCAGTTTGTAGAAGTGTAATATCTTTTCTACATTTTTTTTTCAGGTTTCTTATATAAATCTGTTTTCAGTCTTGCAAGATGCTTTAAGGTGCTTGTGGTGGATGCTTGCTTTGTATGCTCATATAGGACACACAATAAAATTTGCATGGTTAATATTGTGAAAATATTCATTTTCTTTGTTTGGCTGCCCAACATTTAAGGGAGACATTTTAATCTAAATTTTGGATTCAAATGGATTGTTTTTAGGGTGAAACACTTTAGTCTCTGGTCAAAAGTTTGAAAAGAGGAATTTGCAAAATTGTTATAACTGGAAATATATAAGAATCAAGTTGGAAAAATATTGTAATTGACTCTAGTTAACTATCATCTTTTTAAAATTATAAATATATTCTCATTACAAATTAAGGAAATTGTAATTAAGCCAATGCATCACATTCACCTCTTTAAATTTAATTAATTACAATTTTTATTTTTAAGGAAAAGAAAAAAGTTCTAATCTTGTCTTATCACCTAACTTGATGTAAATGATTTGAGCCTTCCAATTCAAATCTATTTTCATTTCGGTCTTTTAAATGTAAATCAAGAAAGCAGTGGAACCCTAAGTTTGACAACTAATTCCAATTTGAGACTACAGCTAGCTGTCTTCTTTTATCCGGTAAGAATTTAAGATAAATTATGTTCAAAGATGTGACATTCACCTTCAGATCTTGCTGGTCTATGGTCTACCTAATGGATGGTGGTGGTATGTAGGATTCTGGAGAGTGGCAATTAGAATCCCAAATGTTTCCTCCTTAATAGTTTGCCATGAATGGTTGCTAGCTATTAAAATAATGGTATTATATATATATATATATATATATATATATATATATGTATAAAGAGAGAGAGAGAGAGCTGGATTTGGCTATATTTCATGATCCAGTCACTTTTTTCATCCTTGGATCTACGCGGATCTTGGAGCTACCCACATTTTATCTTTTTCATCTTGGGATTCATGAACTATGTGGATCTAAGAGTAGGGGAGCTGATTGGATTTAAGCTTGGCTACATTTGAATGTAGCTAAGTCTAGCTCTTTTTCACTCTCTCTCTCTCTATATATATAATACCATTATATATAGCTAGATTTGGTTGCATTCGAATATAGCCAACTCTATATCCGATCACCTTTTTCATCCTTGGATTCATACAGTTCATGAATCCTAAAGATGAAAAAAGTAAAAAAAGTGAGGTGGCTTCGAAATTCATGTGGATTCAAGCATGGGGAAGGTCATCGGATGCTCTCTCTCTCTATATATATATAAAAGTAGACTTGGATACATTTGAATATAGCCAAACTTGGATCTGCTCACCTCTTCCATTCTTTGATCCTCATAGTTCACGATCTCAAAGGTGAAAAAGATGGGTGGCTTTGGAATCTGTGTATATCTAAGGGTGGGAAAGACGATCGGATCGTGGACTTGAATGTAGTCAAGTTTACCTCTCTTTACCTCTCTCTCTCTATCTATATATATAGAGAGGTAGATCTGACTACATTCAAATGTAGCCAAGCTTGGATCCGATCATCTTCATTCTTAGATTCACATAATTCATGAATTCCAAAGATAGAAAAAGTGATAAAGGTGGGATGGCATCGAGATCTGTGTGAATCAAAGGGTGGGAAAGGTGATCGGATCCTGCATTTGGTTATATTCGAATATAGATAAGTTTACCCTCCCCCCCCTCTCTCTCTCTCTCTCTCTATATATATATATATATATATATATATATATATGATAGTAACTAGAATAGCTCTTAAAGTAGAGATTTGACTTAGGTTAAATACATCAAAGATGAAGATAAAAAAACTTTGGTTATAAAGGGCAAGATCAAAGGAAGAAATTATTTGGATAAGTTATTCAATGAAAGTCATATGGATGATTTAGGATGTTTTAATAGTTCCATTGAGGATAGAAATGTTAAGTATGCATGTAGAATTAGAGTATTTAAGATAAATGAAATTATAAAAAAAAAAATAGGGAAAGTGGTTTGATTTGATTGGATCTCTGTAAAGATTTAAAAGTGTTTAGGTATATTTAAGAGTAACTTGATTCACTAATTTGTTTAATAATATTTAAAAGATCAAGAAAATGTATGATGTATGGAGGAAGAGCACTGTAATACCAATCTATAAGAAGAAAGCTGATGCTCATAATTATGCTGATTATTTTTGTATTAAACTTATGATTCGTATTATGAAACTTTGGGAAAGGATGATTGAGCATAGTTGGAGATGCGGCACAAAAATGTAATAAAATAAATATGATATTATGCCTGAAAGGTTGACTGTGGTAACTATTTTTCTTCTTTGAAGGTTTACAAAGAAATATAGAGAAAAGAAATAAGATCCTCATATAATTTTTATTGATTTAGAGAAGGCATGTGATAGAGTTTTTAGAGAAGTCTTATGATGGATATTAGAAAATAAAAGAGTTTTCTTTGGATATATTAATGTGACTAATTAGTTGTATGATGAAGCGATTACTAGTATGAGAATTATCAATATTGATGCTAGTGAATTTTCAATCATAGTATGTTTGACTTTCTTGAAGTTCTTACTTTTTTTTTTTTTTGTACTAGTTATGGATAGGTTTATTAGGCATGTGTAGGATGATATTTTTTGTTGCATGTTATTTGTAGATGATATGGTATTATTAGGCGAAATGAAGATTGGGGTTGATTGTAAGTTAGAATGATAGGGAATTGCATTAGAGTCCAAGGATTTTAGGTTAAGTAGAATCAAGACGAAATACGTAGAATGCAATGTTAGTAAAATTAGAAAGAGAGATGAAGATGGAGTAAAAATTGAGGATCATGAAGTTTATTAGAGTAATCATTTTCAGTATTTAGGATATCTATAGAATTAAAGCAGGTTAGATGAAAGGAAGAAATGTCCATTCTTCATTAAGGTGTATCATCTTTCATGTTTTTTTCTTTTTTTTTTTTTTTGGGGGGGGGAAGGGTTGTGTGGATGATTGGTCCTCATGGAGCCCAAGTCTCACACTACAGTGCACCTAGTGGGGACACGTGTTTGTAGCACTTGCCAATGCTATTGGAACATAAGGCGGGGCTTGTGAAATGTGCACGATATTGCCTATCCCAAAATTATAAATGTCTGTTCTGTTGGTGACATTTTCTCTTCCTTGGAAAGAAGTGTTGACTTTGTGTCTCCCTTCTCTTTCCATCCCTTTGAAAGAAAGGATGACTTTTCCCTCTTCCCTGTTCTTCTTATGCTCCCCCTTAAAACTCATCGACTACCTTGCCATGATGCTTACCTCAGTCACCCTCCTCGTTACTAGCTTTTTCAAATTTTCCTCCTCTCCTCCTCCCCATCGTCGCCTCTTTCGCTGCCTCCTCCGACTTCAGTGCCATCTCCACCATCGATTCCCTTGGCTTTTGTCACGTCCCAAACTAGGGGACTATGATCGGCATGAGAACTAAGATGGATGGATCCTACCTTGTTCCACATAAGCCTCAAATAACCTCTTAATCACATGCAGGCAATATTAACCTAGAAAACTGACATTCATAACATACATATAATTATTGAAAGGGCTGCTACATCGATACACACATATACACATCCATAACAACTACAGACTTAGATCACAAGTGCTTATAAAGATCTTTCTATATGGTAATTGGGGAGCTCTATATATACAACTCAAGAGATATATAAAGAAACATCCTCCGCATAGCTAGCCTAGCCTGAGGGATGAAAGATACAAAATCTATCTTGCCAAAAAGAGGAGCTTCAAAGGATGCAACTCATCTACCTAATCAAGGGTAGGTTGTATGGAAAACATTGCGAGGAGTGAGATTGCACTCAGTGAATAGATTATAATAGATATAGCAGGTGAGGACAACTAAAGTATAATACTAGTAATTCATTAGGTGTATATATATAATTAATAAAGTATTAAAACACGAGAATTTTAAACCATAAGTAGCATTGTGTCATAGGTTAAAAGCTGTCCATGGTATCAACTTAAGGATTAACAGTGATGCAGGCAATTATCATTATATACACAGTAACATGTTGTGTGCAAGTTTGTAAAAGCATATCATCAAATTATAAACGGTAATGCATATCATCAAATCGTAAATAAAAATACTTCATCCCCTAAGAGCTGTCTTAGATAACCAACTCAAAGGTCCAATAGTATCAAAAATAAAAATAGAAAATAGAAAATTTACTAGCACACATTACACATATAAGCATGCTTTTGTACCTACAGAAATGGTTGTAGTACTAGATACTAGATAAAAGCTATTTGGAGTCACTAAAAACAGATGGCCCAAAGGTCTAGACAAATGGCTCAATGGTTCGGACAAAGGACTACTAGCAGCCAAATTAGAGCAAATCATGTGTGACCTTCACATGAAGCTAGTATTAACCCTACCAGCAGAGGTGTTCGGATATTGGCCCATTATGCGTGTGACACATCATAATGCATAATGCACTTATTAGCTCCTATAGACTTACATAACATATCAGAGTTCAGATTATTATTATCTGATTACGTGGTCATATAGTTACAGAGCAGAACTTAGATAGTCATTTATAATGACTTGCTGAGATAGGCATATGTATTTGTTATTTCATAAAAGATTTATGATATAAATCGACTAGTCATGTTATAAGTGTTATTATCTACTTATAGGCAATCAAAATTACAAATTATCTCATAAGAAATTTATTATATAAATTAGTTAAATATGCTATAGAAGTCATTATCTACTCACTGTTAACTACCAAAAGTCCCGAAAAAACAAAAGTCACATCGATCTGCCCGGATTTCAAGTGGAGGTGGGTGGTAGATCTCTCAAAGCATCTACTTTAAGGATTAACCACACATAAAAAAAGAAAATTCAGCACTAATAGGGCATGGAAACAAATATTACATGCTATTATGCAAATTCCCATGATTGAATTTAAAGCCTAGCTTGAAAACTACCACAAAATAATAAAAATTCTAAAATCTTTTCTAAAGCAAAGGGGATTTGGTAGAATAACAATAAAACTTCTTAAAATCCTTACCTTGGTAGCTTCTAATCTAGCAAAATTTAGCGAATAGCAGGTATAAGGGCATAAATCTAAGATGTGAAAGGGAAATATTAGTAGAGAAGGGTTTGAAAGGGGAAAAAATAAAGAGAATTAAGCAGAAAAACAGTCGTAGTTGCTCGGAATCAAAGTTGGAAGAAGAGAGGGGAGAGAGAGAAGGGAGATTTCTCTTAGAAGAAATAACTGTATGTCATTGTAACTCGCGTGTAAGGTGGTTTAGATGGTTGACCGGAGGGGTGGTTGGCCATTTCTGATGGTTGATTAGCCTTAGTTAGGCGGTTGATCAGACCACATAAATGGGGCACAAAATGATAGTGCCACATAACCAGATTGTTCAAACTGCACAGCTTATTTTTGGACCACATAAATAGAGCACAGAATGGTAGTGCCATATAACCAGATTGCTCAGGCTACATACCTTATTTCTATCCTAAATCATTTAACTAAATGCCCATTTACTTAAGATTTCTCATAGAAATAAGGAAATATCTTCCATTTGAATTCAACGAAAATATCAAAACAATCAATTTCTTTAAGGATAAAATGTACTCTTCCTCCTAAGAACAAAATCAGGAAATTTCTGGAAATAGTGCTTTGGCCAATAACGGGTTTAGGTACTCCTACTTAGGATAAAAATCTCAAAAAATCAATGTAGTTTAGAAATGATAAGAAAACAAAATTTTGAGAAAAAATTTCTTGAATTGAAATTTGTAAGGTATCGACCAACACTTGGTCAAATTTTTAGGGTTTTTCGGCTTAGACAAAATCACAATAATGGTCAACTTTATATGGACTTATATTAACTTGATCCAAAGTTTACCTTTATAGAACAATTAAACTTACTACAATATTTTAAGGTTAAAACTATATTTATAGAGTTTAAAACATGATACGTCACTAGATTGAAGGTCAAGATGTTACAGCTTCCACCCAAAGATAGGCTTGTTGTTATCTTTTCTTGGTGGGACTCCAAGGTCAAGTGTTTGCGATTCAAGGAAAGGCACAAAGGATAGACAACCGTTGCCTTATTTATACAAGAGGTCAATGGCAAGGATTGTGTTGTGTCAAGGATGGATCTTGTTAACATCTTCTAGTGGACTTGAATCATGGACAATATATAATCTCTACGAGTGTTGATGTGAGATGACTTGGACCAAGTCCTTTAAAAATATTGTAATGTATGGCAATCATATAATTGACTTGAGGGTGCTGTTTGTTGGCTTGTTTCTCAGTTGATCGGTGATATGGATTCTATTGCCTTAGTGAAGAGGACTTTCCAATTTCTAGTGAAGGTGAGATGATCATGAGAGTTGAAATGGATAAAAAGTAGATGTGCCCAAAGCGGAAGGGTGATATATATATATATATATATATATATAAATTGTGAACAAATGATGCAGGGGTAAGCCTTCATTTTGTGAACTGCTTTGGAGGGAAAGAATTTGGAAAGTAAATTGCATGGCAGGTCGGGCCTGCAGCATGAGGGGTTGCTTCCTATGCACAGCAATGATGCGTGCAAAAGAAGTTGGACCTTCTCTCCCTGGGGATATGGTATGTAATTCACAGGTTGCAGTTTGAAGGGCGGTTTTGACCTCCACTCTCTAGGGTTCAGGCAAATCTAATGACATGCTTTCCTATCCTTGCACCCAATTCCCTCCAGTGGGAATGGAAAGGTGTGCTCAGTTAACTACAGTTTCATCAATGGAAGTCCTTTCAGTGCTTGTCTAGTCATTACTTGTGTTACTTCATTGTGTGATCGGTTGCCATATGTCACCTTTTGATTAGGTTTTTAGGAGTTGGTGCATCTGAAATCTATGTTCGGATGCTCTTTGGGTTGATTTGAGTCAGATACCACCCTCTTCATTTAAAGTGCATGATCTCCACTGTGTCAAAGTCCCCTGCCTTACCATTAATGCGGTGCACTTACGGGACACAAATCCCTCATTCTAAACTTGTACCATAGCACATCAGGTATTGTCTGGCTCAGCCTGCCTTATCTTTCAGATGACATAGCAAGCGCTGTAGCTAAATCTTCGGGCACGCACCAGTAGTTGAAGTAGGATGGAAATGGAATAGCTATATGGTTGCTCATGCAAATGGTATATTGGAGATCTTGTTCAACATATCATTTATCCAAAAAGGAGGGTGTGAAACCTTCAGGAAGCTATTGGGATGCCTTCAATATATATATATACATACACTTTTTAGGATGAAGAGATAATAGTTTGTTGTCAAAACTCTGAAGTTATAGGAGATAATGTGGATGAGATCATGACAGACATGCACATAGTTTTAAAACTTTTCAACTAGCTGATGAGATTAGATGCGTCGATGCAGAATGCAGTTTCCAAGTATTTCAGTCACAGGCTGGATAAGCTACCTCCAATTTAATTTAGTCTATATGATTATAAATATGTATGTGTATGCCTATACGCATATACATCATTAGAATCCACTTATTTCCTCTTTCCAGTAATGGAGGTAAGACTTTTTAGCATATTGTGTATTTCCAACAGAAGACGATTGTTGCACCTTTTCTTTTTACTGGATGTGCCTGCTCAATTGAGCATGGCTAATGATATGCTTTTTGTGATATACTTTGCATTTTTAGGGACCATATTATGTATTTGACTAGAATTTTTTCCCTTCTTTTTTAATGAACATAGATAACCATCCAAAATCAGCGTTAATCTATACTAGTTTTTGGTGAAAGGATTGCCAACAAAATAGGCTTAGTAAAAATGCTGTTGCAATAATGAGTTTGTGAATCACATTCAAAGTTAAAATAACCTATATTACAAGGACTCAGAGAATCATGTAGTTACAGGGTGTATTTTAAGTGCTGGATTCTTCTGATATCTAAGGTTTTCTTCATACAGAGCTGTATAAAAGTGTCATACCATAACCAGATCTAAATGTTGGGCATGGTTAATCAACAAAAAGGTCCATGCAACATGGGAAATGATACAAAGTTGTGAATGCAATATGCTATACACTTGTTTGTAACTTTTGTGTTTGATAATTGAAGGTTTATGTAATCATTTAGGACTCATCATCTAGTGTTATGATGTCTACTATTTTTCATCTTTCAATGACAAATGCATTTATTCTTAATGTTTGTCTATTTAATTCTTTAGTCTGAAATACTTGTTTCTTGAGCATACAGGAGTGTTAGTAAGGTGCATGATGAATGGTTTGCAGATGAAGAAAATGTTCGGAAGGCTGTTGGCTTGTTGGAGAATCCAATGGAAATGCCGAATGCTAGGGAAGTAAGTCAGAGACACGTTGACTAGCTAAACTTTTGCTTATGGCATAATTCATTTATTTCTTTGAGACTGGATGTTTTGATTGTTTTTGTGAACTGTGTGTGTCATTTAGTTCATTTTTGATTGCTTCTTATGGACTGTTTTGCTTTTGTGGCAGCTGACTTGTGGCATTTGTTTTGAAAACTATCCCCGTAATAACATGAGTGCGGCTGCTTGTGGCCATCATTTTTGTGGTGCATGCTGGAGAGGTTAGTTTATCCAGAATCTGTTGGATTTTATTTGGTTCCATAAAGAGTTTTTTGATATCATACTTGCATCGGCATGCTGATGCATGTAATGTTTAATAGGAGGGGGTTCGGTTCCACCATGCAATGAGAAAACTATGGTGCAGTATGCATGTTCTATAAGATTTGTGTTAATATTTTGATACAAGTTCAACACTCATCTTAAAATCCATGTGTTCATGACTGATGCCAATTGGCTGCTTCATAGTGTGCCTGACCTGTATCAACAACAAAGCCTGACCTGTATCGCATATGATATTATGGTGGGCAATAAAGACAGGTGAACAACCAAAGATGTAACTGCTCTGATGTTTGTGTTATATATTATCTATTAATTATGATAGTCAAGTGGCTAATACCAAGTTCTTTGTGTGTCATGCCCTACTTCAACTATTTTTAGATGCTGATGTGTAAGTATGTTGAGTTTGTTCTTAACTGGATCCTCTTACAGATCATTATTGTGTATGTTAGTGCTGAAGCACTTATCTGCAGCTTCTGCATTGTCAAAGCTCTTTATGTTGTCAACCGTGGTAAAGAAGGTTGCATTGAAGTCTAACATAGTTTTAAAATTGTGTTTTTTTTCCTTTTTTTTGCTTTACACAGCATAAATAATTAAGCTGGATGTGTTTCTGAACGATATTATTTATATTGAACAAATTCTTTTGAAGCAACCAGATTGACTATTAATAATTTTGGTTAATAATCAGGCTGTCTAAGAAAATAAAGCTATTTGATCTTGAGTTGAATTGCCTGAGTAGGTTGGAGGAGTTTTATGTGGTTTTGACCATTTTATTTCATAGGACTAACTGGCTGTATTTTATAAGGTGGCTATGGTATGTAGGGGGGTTAAGGGACTGCATGGTTCATTTGCTGTATGTGGACACAATATGCGGGTGCATAAGTGGTTACTATTTTTAATTATTTTAAAATAAAAATAATATATTAGATGTAATAACAACAATGATAATAATAGTAATATTTTTTGGATGGATAATAGCAATATTAATAGCAGCAATAACTAACAGATAGTGTTTATTTCCTGGTACCTAATGCCTAATAGAAATCATTATAAAATAATTAGTATTTTAATACTATTAATACCCATATTAGTTCCATCTGAATCCACATCAAACCTAAGCATCAACTTGAATCCACTTACCCCGCTTGTGGCTGCATAACAGTGGGCTGTATAAGTGGCCCCAGAAGCTCGCATATTAGCCGTAAAGTACTTAGAAGGCCATATATTTGGCCACATAGTGGTAATTGGATTGCTTTTTGCACCATTTGCAGTAGGACTGCGTTTAGTAACCTTATATAGGCAATGGGATTTAGTCAAGAGGCTACAGTATACATTGCATTTTAAAAGGAATGCTGACTGGACTTGTATGTGTGAAACTAGTCTCAAAATCCCTTATTCCGACATCTTATTTGCAAATATTTCAGCCTTCTTTAGAGGCATGATTTTTCATTCTGCTGTAATGATGGCACTGTACATTAATATAACAGAGCCAGAATTATAAATTTTAGAATGGCGAAAAGTGATTCATGAGATAATTTCAGCAATGCTGTTATGAGATTTTTTTTTTTATTTTTTTTATTTTTATTTTTATGACATGATGTTGTATTTAGCTTTAGCAGTTTGTGTTTTGATGCACCTATATCAATGTAAGTCTGATGAAACTTCAGCCAGTTTATGATGTTTTTATCATAGAGATGCACTAATGGTGATTATGTTTACAAGTATCACTGCAAAATCATTATGGAAAATTATTTTTAAAATAATGAATTTCGACCTTATACACTGCAACTAGTTGCCAAGTGTTATGTTGTCCCCTCCACCCGAGTTAGATGTTGGATCAATTTAATGCTCTGCAAATATTAATCACCAAGTGAAAACAACAAAAGCATCTGAGTGCAAAGAGGTTACCTGTAGAGGGCGTTGTCATTTTAACATGTAAGTAGCCTCTGATGAGCTATTTTTAATTAAATCATTGGAAATCCGAAGAACTAGTGCATCTTAATTCCTTTCCTTCGTTGATATCTATGTCTAGGAAACAGGCATCCTTCCTAATCCTGATTACGGTAGCTGCCTTTTATTCTTCCTTGCAGAATCATCTTAGTGGTTTTTGATACAGACATTTCTGGGCTTTTTATCATTGTAACTGTACCTGGGACATCCTGTTCTTTTTTCCTTGTAAATGTAGAATTAACTCTTAATTAAAATCCAGAGGGGCAGGACTAGGTTCATGACATAGAATTGCATCATATATTCCCTTGCATTTGTTTTTCTTTTTTGTTTGGTCGGATGTATTGTTTGAAGGTTCATCTTAAGTTTTCACCTGCAGGTTATATTACTACATCAATAAGTGATGGCCCAGGATGCTTAATGTTGCGATGCCCTGATCCATCATGTGGTGCTGCTGTTGGTCAAGACATGATTAATGTATTAGCTATGGATGAAGATAAGGAGAAGTACTCACGTTATTTTCTTAGATCTTATATTGAAGATAACAGAAAGGTACATGTGGCATTTGCATTGTAGAGTCTGCAGAATGAATTTCTCTTCCATTTCTTCTCATCGTCTGCTTCTAAGACTAAAATCAAAAAGGAATTATATTTACATCACTGCCATCTGTGGTGAAAGCATAAATTGAAAAATAGATTTATTATAATAGATAATTGAAGAGATTAAAAAATCTGTTTTCTTTCCATCTACATGGTTCACTGATTGGACAGAATTGTAGAAGAGAGTTGCCAGTCCAATTTTGGCAGATCAGTCTCATTGTTATGCATGTATGCTTTTGTCAAGAAAAAAGGAATGGTCGTTATCCTTGCATGAAAATAAAGCTATAAATGAGGAGGTTTGCATTTTTAATAAAAAGGCCCTAGTGATATGTTTAATGTGTAATCAATTTAAGGAAAAAGGTGTGAAAAATTATTGTGCCATCCCATCACTTTTGCATTTTCCTGTTTTTAGTTTGTTTCAAATAAAAAAAATAAATGAAAGACAAACGGCAATTAAAGGATGGAAGAGAAGTAGATTGAATAATATTAGATAAAAAGGTAGCAATGTTAGGTCAAATTCTTTGGTTGGTTCCAAGAACAGTTCAAAGAAAAGATCTTTCCCAACACAGGAGGGAAAAAAAAAAGGTGGTGGTTGGGGGCTGTGGGGAGGTTCGTTTGGGAGAAGCAAAGGAAGAGGACAGGGAATATAATGTTGGTGATTTAGGCACTACCTTCTCTCCCATATCTCTTATGTTGTGACTCATCATTTATGTTCTCTTTTCCTGATTGGCAACTGCCTGAAGAGAAGTTATGCTCGTTGGCAGGAGTAATCAGTGACCGTACTTGATTTTTTTCAAGTCAACTACCAAATGCTTATAAGATAACTTTTTTCAAGTCCACTACCAAATGCTCATAAGATACTAAGCTATCAAATTAAACAATGTGCTTGCTATATGTATGTGGCAACTGCATGGTTCTTAGAGGACAAATGTGCACCTAAGGGTTGCCTGCAGTGTCCTTGTTTTGAGATTAAAAATACTTGTACTAGAATCTTGTGCTTCCAGGAGGTGACGAGGACTATTAGAAAGCATCACCAGGGCAAAGTATATGGCTTATAATACAACTTTTTTGGGCAAAGAAGAGGCTTACCTTTTCCAGCTATAGATCCAATTCATGTTGCATAACAATGCCTCAGCTTAACCACTTCATCTTTAATGTCCATAGCTAACAACCTCAATGGGGACAACAATGAAACTAAACAAAGAAAGGAAAAATGCTGTGGACAAATTATATTAACCCATACATCAAAGTCTCTTTGCTCCCTTGACCTACTTTTTAACTTAATCCTTCCCAGATACCGTGCTTCTCACGTCATATCTCCAATCTATTATAGAGTTAGGAATCATCCAAAATGTCCAATCACTATTTCCTTCATATTTATCTGTCATTCTTGCAAGGCTCTATGACACCAAAGCATCACTCTAGATTGTTGGGTTGGGTTAGATTATAGCCCAACCTGACCTAGCTAGTTGTAGTACCATGTATTTGTTATGGTTGACAGCCCATATGACTTAAATCTTACCTGGAATTGGAGTCAGTCTAACTTGATTTGGTTATTGAGTGAATGGGATCTATCTGGTTGTGCTAGATATGTATATCTTAGTTCTGTTCGGCTATGATGTTTAAGTGCATGTGAGGGATGCTCAACCACCTTCCTCACCAAGTCCTTTTCCTTGGGGAGAAATGGAGGGAGGTCTGAGTCCCTTACCACTGATACCCAGTAGCATTCTTCTCCCTTCTTCACCCTAGATCCCCACATGCTGTGGGCATGAACACATAATGTGCACGCGCGCACAGAGAGAGAGAGAGAGAGAGAGAGAGAGAGATCTAATTCTATTCCTAATTTCCCCAGCTCTATTGCTTTAGCCTTGCCATTTTCCCAATATCTCCTTCCTATCTGAAGCTTTTGGCTAACAATTTACGCTGTGCAAGAATTGTGGTCATTTCTTATATTAATCTCTTGAGTGCTGCTCAAAAAATTTGAGAACTTGTACTTATATAACACTACATCTATACATTTTGGAATGTGACATTCTTTATGAATCATGCATGCCTGAAATCAAATACACCTTGAGCAAAACTCTTTGCATGCAGGTATACAAGAAATGCTTGTCTTTGAAGTGTAATATTACCTATTTCATTTTGGTATATGATTTCTAATCCGCTTTCCCCCCTGTTACTTGATGTGTGCTTGGGAATAGCACTTATAGAAGACTTAGAGGCTTAAAATTTAATCATCATATATCATTCTTGGTATATGCAATTTCTGGTTTTTCTAAAACTTATTCATGGTGTCACATGTTTATGTTCTCACTGGGAGCTATTCATATGATTATTGAGTTGAAATTGTTTTTCCATCTGAATGCACTTAAAAATTGATAAGTTGTCATTTGTTTTCGTCCATTAGCATTCTTTTCTGACTTTCTTCTTCCTATTTGTGATGATTGTTAAATGCTACTTGTGCCTTGTTGAAGTCTTCTGATGTTTTCATATGATATTCCGAGATTAACCATCATGGAATGTGTCTATGTTGCTTAGCAACCTTTTACTTTAATGTGATGTCTCGGACAATTAACTTTTCCCCTCATCTTTTCCATTATTTACCTTAAATTTTATTTTATTTTGTTATGTATTTTTTGCATAGACAAAATGGTGTCCTGCTCCTGGTTGCGAGTTTGCAGTGGAATTTGTGATGGGTAGTGGAAACTATGATGTTTGTTGCAATTGTTCATATAACTTCTGTTGGAATGTGAGTATCTCCTGGCTGTTAAAGTTTGCAGAATTGATTCCATATATTTTTTATTCTCTGCTACCAGATAACATTTTGAGTTGCTTAAATAAAATTTGCAGTGTACTGAGGAAGCTCACCGGCCTGTGGACTGTGGCACAGTAGCAAAGTGGATATTAAAGAATAGTGCAGAGTCTGAAAACATGAATTGGTAGGGTGCATGAAAAATCATCATCATGATCATCATCTACTTCTTGATACTGACCAGAATATGTTATAATGTGCTTTATTGAAGTTTTTATGTTACACAGAACTTCAAATTGAACCTATACTATTGTCTGTTGTGCAAATTTTCTGTGTGCTATTATACTTGTGCTGCTGCTGTTACCGACCACTGATCAAAATATGCTATGATGTCTCTACTGATGTTTACTGTTGTTTAAAACTCAAACTTGTCTCACCTGTTTTTGATCAAATTTGGTTATTTGGTTAGTGAGATCTCTTATCCTTTGTGCTCATGTTTTATATTCTCAAGCAAGTTATGTTCTGGTTGCTCAAGTATGATTCCTGTCCCTGCTTGTTTTTGATGATTTCTTTTCACCAGAATTTTCTTCTGAAAAAAAAAAAACAATAGTTTTAGCAACTCTTAAGGTCTATAATATAGTTCATTATTTCATTGATAAATTGTGCATTTTATCTGACTTTTGGCCCTTTCAGTTTTTCTTTTGTCATGACACATTTAATAGAGTTTTTTTCCCCACATATACCATGTCTTAGTATGCTTAGAAGTGTAACATGTTTAATTCTGATTTTCCCTCTTTACATCAACAGCTTCTGTTTTTTTATATCTCCTTTTTTTCCCCAATATGGAGATTTCATAAGTGGTATCATATACTAGTTTATTATATATATATATATTATTTGTACCCTTACTTGCAATTAAGTAGTAGTTATCATTAGTTGTTTTAGCTGTGTTGGTTCTATATATGGTTGACTATAAAACTGGCTGAGTTCTGCCAGATGGATGCTTATGATCAAGTTTCATGGGATTGATTGATATACATTTGTTTACATGAAATTTATGTTTACATTTATGTTAGATCTTAACCTTTCACTAATATGTTTACATTTACATTAGATTTTAACCTTTCACCCACTCTTTTATATCAACTGACAAGTATGAGTTTGTGAAACTGAATGGATACACATGTTTCAAATTCTCACGTTCAAGGCTTCAGCAAAGTTCACTTTCTTTAGGTGTGAGAAGTCCCATTTTAGTTCCTTTTTGCCTGAGATCTGATTTTGCATGATTGATTCTTGAACAATTTTCTTTATTTGCAGAATTACCAACTATCTGTTATTATTTCCAACAATTTTTCCTATAATATTTCAATTTTTTGTGTTTTTATTATTCATATGTTGTACTTTTTTCTTTTAAAGGATATTAGCTAATTCCAAGCCCTGTCCAAAGTGCAAGCGTCCCATTGAGAAAAACCAGGGGTGCATGCATATTACATGCACACCTCCTTGTAAATTTGAGTTTTGCTGGTAAGATCTTCAAACTGGCAGTTCCAATGGTTTAAAAATTTCTTAATTGCACTCTTTTTATGTTTTAACCGTTTTAAATGCGATTGCAGGTTATGTCTTGGTGCATGGTCAGAACATGGGGAAAGGACCGGTGGTTTCTATGCTTGCAATCGTTATGAAGCAGCCAAGCAGGAGGGGGTGGTAAGTCAATGACCAATCTTATTTTCTGAATGCTTGATAAACTGCATTTCTGATTCTTAAGGATGCTCAATATCACATTTATCATTTCATAAATGTTTCAGTATGATGAATCTGAAAGGAGGAGAGAAATGGCTAAAAACTCTCTTGAGAGGTACACACATTACTATGAGCGTTGGGCCACAAATCAATCAGTATGTGACTTTCCAGATGTTCTCTTTTCCTTTGGCTGTAGTTTTAACATTTCATTTCTTTGTATTTGGCATCTTACAGTTCCTGATATTAATAAGCTGAGCTTTTATTGCTTATGTGCTAGTCCATATTTTTTACATCATATGTTGTTTATGTTTCCAAATCTAAAAATATTATGACTAGTTGCATGTATTTATCTGCACATTGTATAGTGAAGACTATATAGCGAAATTAATACTTATTCAATGTGTGTGTCGATATTTTAGTTAGGGATATTTTTCAACTTGCATAAAGAATGGATGCTTCATTTGCTGGCTAGGGCATTCAGCCTACTGAGTTCCTTTGCTTCTTTGGGTGTGCAAATAATAGGAATGCACATCAAGCTTGTTGGGTCAGATTAAAGGTTATATTGAGTTCAGCCTGTATTAGGAGGTGCATTGCCCAGGTCCAAGTGTAGTCCATGTGGAATATCTGAGCTCAGGATGAAAGCAGACTTTCTTTGTCAAATTGGACAATGCTAGAGAGGAATCATTTCCTGAAACAAAGTCTGATCCTCCTTTTCCTCCACCATTGGCAATACCAAAAGCTACCATATTGGTCCATGTTAAGTTTATCTAAACTTCGAATTCAACATCACTTAAATGATAGTATTTGTGTTAATACCATATTTGTGATGGAGATCGGAATATAAATACTGCATACCATAAAAACTATGAGCCATTTGTCCTAGGCTGGGCCATTGGCCTCCCAAATTGCTGGCCTAGTTATGGCCTGATTTTGGGTTGGGCCTGAATATTCTGACCTGAGCTCTGCTTAATCTAAGAATATTCCAGCCCATCCAAAATGTGGGCTGGGGCTGGGCCAATTCAGTCTGCATCCGTTATGAATGGTGATGATTTTAATGCAGCTAGTTCTGTTGAGGTGCTGATTTTATGGATAAACTTATTTCTTTTTCCTGTATATGTTTATTTCTATTTCAGGTCAGTCATTCTAATTTGCTTGTTCCTGCTTCCAGACAGTCCATTTAGCGAATAATTCTGTTATTACATACGTATCCACATATAAATATACATGTAAACATGAATATACATAGACATGCACATACACACATGTGCACATGTATAATACACATTATATTCTTGCATTTGCATCAATAATAAAATCGAAGAGGGCATTTTAAGCCCTTTCCCTTTGTACTTAAATCTTGCATTTCACACCTTTAATCCATGGGACTTGAGGCCAATGGTTGGCACCCTTCTCCTAAGCATTTGCTCTTGGGGGAGGTCCAGGGTTTCAGACCTTGGTGGTGACTCATTACAACTATATTTCTTAAAAAATATTTTCACACATTTCAAATTTTATCTGATATGTGCAAAAGCTTTTTAGTGATGGTATATTGTTATTTTCATGAATATGTTGGCTTAGCCATAAAATGTACCATTTCTTAAGATATTGATTTTTCTTTAAAGAGCTCGTCACTAGAGTTTACTATCCAAGTGTCTTATACATAAACACTTCTCAAGGATTTAGGGTCATCGAGTTGAGATATCACTAAATATTTGATCATTCCATGATCATGCTTGCTAGCTAGGAAGAATTAAGTCCATAATGTAAGTGCTTTTTCATTGTCCCATTCATCTAAATATGTTCGAATTTCACTATTAAGAGGCATTAGGGACTATAATTTTAAGATTTATGTTCATTCATTCTGATATAGAGTTGTTTGTTATGAAGGATGATTACTAGACTGTCATAGGAGAAGGATCCCTTGTGACTGTGAGGATCCTCTAATATTAGCACTAGGCTCTACGTGTTCAAAAGGTGAAACTAGATCAAGCATTCATTAGGCTGGGTCTATGTCCAATAATAATACAAAAAATAGCTGGCACCAAGTAGGCCAGGTTGAGGCTAGGGCTTGAAATTGCATCTCGAAACTGGCTTAGTGGAAAAAGGGTCAGGGGACTTACATGAGGGTAAATTGTGCTTGGAATGATGGCCTTGACGCAACTCAACCTAGGTTAAGTGGGGGTAAATTGTGCTTGGCTTGACTAACCTAGATAGGCCAGACCTAAGCCTGACCTTTTTGCTCCTGGGATAAGTGCTTGCTGTTCTACCCAGTGTTGACTGTGAGAAACCTAGTGTTGACTCTGTGTGTGTGTGTGTGTGTGTGAGAGAGAGAGAGAGAGAGAGAGAGAGAGTGCTATAAGGGAGAGGGAGAGAAGGAAGAGAGAGAGATAGAATGGAGACTAGAGAAGAGCTCGAGGAGGGGGGCTCACAGAGACAAATGGAGCTCGATGGTTCAAACTCTTGGTAGAGAGAGGAGCAGTACCTAATGTTGGGTTTTGTCTGGGGTTGTTGAGTGGTGCCAATGGTTATTGTCGAGAGGAGGGGATGGGGCATCATCCAAAAGAGAAGGGGAGGGAGAGCACTCAAGCTAGGGATCTAGGCTTCAGAATTAGGGATTTAGATTATAAGTTTTTTAGATTATTAAATATGGGTTATATATTAACTTATATTGGGCTAGGTCAGGTTAGAATTTGTGGAGCTCAAGGCTGTTTGATTTTGAGTCGAGCCTAAACTCCTGGCTTAGGCCGAGGCTGTCAGAATGAGAACCCTAGCCTGAGCTCGATAAAAATCAAACTAGGGTAGTCCTGGAAGCATGGAATCATGTTAGGTTAGGTTGGGTTTCTTTATGGCCCAGGATTAGCCTAGAATTGTTTTTAGACTTTTGAGTGTCTAGGGTGAAAAAGCTTTAATAGGTTCCATGTTGAGCCCAAAACATGGGCTTGACCTTAAGCCTAATGATGCGATGAGAGGAAATGAGCAGCTCTGATACCAAATTGATGCATAGAGGGATGCATTGTGATGAATTTCTAAGCCACTAAAGAGATCAAAGGGTTTATCTAATGTACGTTTCAGCACTGTAGAAAATTAATGCACATAAATCAAATTTTAAACAGCACTATGGTTATCAAACAAGCGCAGAAAATCTTCTCTAGCTCTAGCCGATGTTAAACCTATCAATGAGATTCGGATATTACTCAAATAAAGTATAAAACAGGTTCAAAACAATGAAATCATTCACTTTTATTGATTTTAGCAATTCTAGCACTAAAGATATGTATAAGGGCCTTGATCTAATATAAGTAAATATGTAGGACGCAAGAAATAAGGCCGATTAATAATCAATAAGGAGAAAAACAGCAAATAACATTCAAATCCTAACTAGATAGAATAGAGAATAGGGTAAACATGGGAGGTCATTGAGGTGATGCCACCGTGAGGGAGGATGCGAACAATGCTTGTCTGCACCCTATGGAGAAAGGTTAGCCACTAAAGACTGCATTGAAGCTTTCGGATCAGGCTTTGGACGCTAAGGCTTGCAAACCCGCAACTCTAAAAAAGGAACAATGGGAAAAAAGGGGGGAACAAGAAAGGGATGGTAGATGATGGTGCTGTAGAAGAGAGAACAAGGAGGGATGGTGGCATTGTGCAAGAGGGAAAATAAGAGGGACTAATTTGGCTGATGGAGGTGCCGTTAAAGAGAGCTGCAGCTTTTCAAAGAAAATAACTCAAAAAAACTTAAAACCCTAGATGTCCAAGTAGTAATATATTTATAAGAGAGGATGGGTGCCCAAAAAAAAAAAAATGATAATGATCAATGGATTAGATTGGGTGACTCAGTAAGTCATCCTAATCGAACCATCTAACCAAAGAACTTATGTTAATTGGATCTAGGCCCTTTATCTGATCCTAAGGCGAGAGTCAATGGATGTAAACAACCCTCGCATTTAGGTTTAAAACAAAAGATCTAGCTGTCCATTTGGTGATCGATGGACACTAAATGAAATCTATAAAATTGAAAATAAGAATGCAAAATAAATTTTAAAAAATCAGCCCTAATCTACATTACCTAATCAAGTAAGCATAGATTTAAGCATGGCTATACAAGGAAAGATCTCTCTCTGACACAAAATAAGAGGGGAGGGACATTGAGAGAGATAGAGAGGAGATAGAGTTTTAGAAAAATTGAGGGATTGTGGGGAGAGAGAAAAGGGTGCTGAGGAAGGGGGGGGGGGGGGAGGAGTGATTGAAATAGAGAGAGGAGAGAGATTGGGAGAGAGAGAGATTAGTGAGGGAAGGGAGAAGGGGTGGTGCAAGGTATGGGGACAGAAAGTTTAGAAGGGAACGGATTAGAGGGGGTTCTTGCGTTGGGTTCAGTGATAGGCTTGGGCTGGGTTGTATCAAGCTTGGGCTTTAGATTGAGCCAAAGCTAAACCTGAACTGACCTGCAACTTTCTCAAGATCGAATTTCAGGTTCCAACTCCGACCTGATTCTCCTTGAGATAGCCAGCATGGCCCAAAGGGCTGGGTTGCATCAAGCTTGGGCTTTGGATTGAGCCAAAGCTAGACCTGAACTGATCTGCAACTTTCTCAAGATCAATTTCAGGTTCAAGCGTGACCCGATTCTCCTTGAGATAGGCCCAAAGCCTGATTTGAAGCCAGCATGGCCCAAAGGGCTGGGTTGCATCAAGCTTGGTCTTTTGATTGAGCCAAAACTAGACCTGAACTGATCTGCAACTTTCTCAAGATCGAATTTTAGGTTCAAGCCTGACCTGATTCTCCTTGAGATAGGCCCAAAGCCCAATTTGAAGCCAGCATGGCCCAAAGGGCTGCACCCTATCAGGCCTATTTCCATTCCTGGACCAGGCTGGATGGGCTGGGCTTTTTTTTTTTTTGGCCCAAGTCTATGGAAAGTCAATCCTTACTAATTAGGACAAGGCTTGTTGGTTATGGTCACAGACGTTGGATGCATTGCCTTGAAGTTTGTGAATGGTGCCATTATCACTAGTTTTTTTTCATCAAAACTTGGAAACTCTTTAACTTTCATTCTTCACAGCTCTAGAGTTGTCATATGTTGGCTTACGTGATATGATAAATAAGGATCTCCCTTCTTTATCCACCTTATACAATTTTCTTCTTTAAGATGGAAATGGTAACAGTGCTTGTTCTGGTTGCATAGCTAACGTTTTTTGGTTCTTTGTTTTTTTTTTTCTGTTCAATGTCATTTGCACTGCATAAAGAGTTGTGTTATTTAGCGATTGAGAAGGTTTTTTTCTTCTTTGGTTAGTTTTGTTTGTGTGAGTTATTTTTGTTCATCCCGTTCTAAATTTAATGTTTCCTTTTGATTTAGCTTATTAAGCATACTGTTATAAATTCATAAGATGTACAGAAGCATGTTTCTACTTTTGTATTACATAATTAATTCTAAACTTCTGTTGATTCAAGTGCACTTCTCAAAACTGATTGGAACATTTCATTTCCATTACTGACAGTCAAGGCAGAAGGCACTTTCAGATCTACATAGTATGCAAACTGAAAAGGTATATAACCTTGTTGCAGCCACGCCAACTTTTATTTTGGCATGATATTGGTTATGAGAAAAATCAAGATAATGTGTATTACGGGTTTAAGCATATCATGGACTATGTTCAACTGTTTATCTATCTGAAGAAAGACATTGCATTTGAAGGATTTTGAGAATGCTGACGCTACTTGCATGATCATGCTTGATGTGCAAGGAATTGACAAGTTCTTTAATTTAGAAAAATGGTTCTCGCTGATCTTATTGCAAGGATTGCACCTTGTAACAATTTCATTTGAAATTTGGCAGCTTGAGAAGTTGAGCGACAGACAAAGCCAACCTGAGTCCCAGCTTAAGTTCATAATAGAAGCCTGGTTACAGGTAGGCTTCAAGATAGTAATAATATTTGAAGGGTGGCATCTATCATTCTATTTTAATATTTTTCCAAGCTGGTTTGACATTTTGCTATGCAGATTGTGGAATGTAGACGAGTATTAAAGTGGACATATGCATATGGATATTACCTGCCTGAGCATGAACATGCCAAAAGGCAGTTCTTTGAATATTTGCAAGGTTGATATTTCTTTCTTTGGCTGATTGGAGTTGGTTATTGAGTGTGTCCTGTTCATTCAAAGAACTGCTTGCTTTTGATTCTTTAGGTGAGGCCGAGTCTGGGTTAGAGCGGCTGCACCAATGTGCAGAAAAGGAGCTCCAAGTCTACCTTGATGCAGAAACACCCATGAAGGACTTCAATGACTTCCGTACAAAGCTTGCTGGGCTAACCAGGTAATTTTGTCTGACTTGTTAGATAATGAATATGGCTCTATGGTTGGTGTCCATGACTTATCAAGACTTCTTTCTCTAGTGTGACAGCAAAAGGAAGGTCTTATTGATATTCATGAGTAACTTTTGGTTCTTTTGAAGATAGTGCCTCCACATTATATATTGGTAATATTTGAACTTTTTGTGTACCAGGTAACCACTAATTTAGTGGACTAGACAGCAGTGAGATTAGGAACATTGCATGGTAAAAGTTTTAGGAAATCAAAAGGGCCCAAGTACATGAAATGAGCATCATTGAGATGATGATATTGAGACTGAGAGTGGTAGAACAAGGGTGGTTCGAAAATGAGTATATCAGATGAGGTGCTGTAGCTGAACAGTTGATAAAATGATGAGAAGGATGGCTAGGATGTAATGACATGTACAGCAAGTAAGAGGATTATTTTGTGTGGCGTATGAGGAATGCTGGAAGGATCAAGAAATTGTGGAGTAAAACTATGCCAGAATGTTAAATATCTTGACATGAGCAAATGGTGTAGATTTAAACAAGGTTTTAAATTTCGTGGGACAGATGTGTCTTGGTTTTTTCATAAAACAAGACGCTTTACGTTCCGTTCTGTCTCGATCCCTAATCCAACCAGGCGTTCCAATACTTATTTGGGATTTTTTTTAAAAAATTATTTATGAAGCTTTAATGTTTTATTCAATTTTTAAATATATTCAACTTCAAAAGTTATATCTTTATGATAAATTAGATTAGTTTAAAATTGAAATTATAATATATTATGACCGAGACAAGACGGGATGAGATAGTTGAGATTGGTTCCGGAATCCCTCTGGGATGAGAGGTCTCGGCCGTCTCAATCTCCATCTCGCCGAGATTTAAATCATTGGACTTAACAACTTAGATGGAAGTTGTAAGAAATGATTTTTTAAAATGAGATGCTCCTAGTGGATATAATTTACGTAGGATCAACAAAACTGATTCCACTATTGTGGTAAGGCTTGTTATTTGTGGTTATTGGGCCAATTTACTAGAAATGCTTATACACTGTATGACATGATTGCAAAAGGCAGCATATACTGGGTTCTGTAGATTATGTAACTAGCAGCACTACTTAGTGGTCTTGCCCTTCTTTGAAGGATTTTTTCTCTCACTTCAAATGTTGATTCATTCAGTAGAATTCAAGCTTGCAGATGAGTCTGTTAATGAGATCCGCATAGTGTGATTCTTATGACAAGGACTCAATGCATTTCTAAGCCAACAACGTTTAAAAAAAAAGGGTAATCATCTATCTCATAATCTACTCCCTCTTTTTTAAGAATTATGGTGGGGAAAGCACTTGGGAAAACACCTCCAAGCATATTAATGTTTTGATCAGTTTCCTGCTTATGGGATAATAAAATGTTCAAGGGTGAAATCTAAACCACTATTAATAATTATGGGATAGCAAAAATTTTGATCTGGAATTAGGCACAGACGCACAGTTGTCGTCTCCTGTGTTGGCTGGAAGTCGTTATAATAAGTTTCTGTCCATACTGATGCTGATTTGTTAAAACTTAATATTGTTGACCATTCATGCAATCTTGTTTCTTTTTCATATGTGAATTATTGACAGTTGTAGTGTGAATGCTTGAACTGCTTGACTCTAATTAATTTATGGTTGATTAGCTCCCTTCTCTATGCAAGGGTTCACCATGAAAGTAGACAAGCCACCTTCATTCTATATGTTAAGAAAACTTGATGGTACTTGTGATTTAGTGAATGCTTTCTTTTGTGAAAAGTTCACGTTTGTGTGATGAGAAACAATAGAATTTCTAAAATAAATAGAATATGTTATATGTTAATGCACCAAAAATTTTGATGTTTCATCATTTATGTAAGATTTTATGGCTAGAACCTAAAAATTTAAGTGATTAGGGAAGGGATTGATAATGTGCGTCAGGCCTCAACACCTCCCTTGCGTGTGAATGTGTGGCCCAGACCATGTCCAAGAAGGCATGAATGAGTCACAACAACTTAAGAAAATGAGTCGAGAACAACTCGAGTAACAATCGAAAATGAGTCAGGACAAGAAAAGACTCATGAAAATGAACAGGAATGATCAGCTGAATGGAAATTAGAGCCATGACCTTTGGTTGTAATGCGATGTTAATTTACCACTAGACCCAAAGGCTCAGGCTATTAGCAAATGAGTCAATAATGTATATTGGGTCAATAACCAAGTAGTTCCTTCTCAAACTTCTAATGCGATTTTATTATTAGAATGTTTTATTTATTATTGCATGCTTAGGTAGAGCAATACAATTACTGATGCTTTGAGTTGTTGCTTGGGTGAAGAATCGGATAAAGTATTAGTTGCAGGCATGATTTATTTGCTTCTTCAACCTTTGTTTTGCTGCCTCTTTCATCATTAGTTGGAATAAGTTAAAAAATCAGTGCAGCACAGAAACTCAAATACTAGTATGGATGCGTCACTTGTCAAGCATCATTGGTGAAGCTTGCATGAGAAGTGAAGTGCATCTTTGTGGTGCTGAAGTTTTCACAGATACACCGTTATCTCTGACTTCAATTATGAACTAGAGGGGCAAGGGAAGTACTTGAAAAAGGGATGTTTCTATTAATGCAGATGAAGCTTGCATGAGAAGTGAAGCCATCTTCATTGACTATTAATGCACAGATACACTCCAGTTATGTCTCTGACTTCAATCCTGATCTAGGGAGGGACAAGGGAAGTATCTGAAAAAAGAGGAGTGTTTCTATTAATGCAGGATCTTTTATGAAAGGAAAGCTTTTTGTAAAGACCATTCCTAAATCTTGTGACGTGCGCTTCACACTCGAGTCTGATGGGATTATACCTAATACTTGCTAATGTCCCCTCATTCATTTTCTGAATGTTTTCTTATAGTTTCTTTGGCATGAAATCTTACACTGCACTTGCCTTGTGGATCATTTCCTGACAGCGTAACTCGAAACTACTTTGAGAACCTTGTTCGAGCCCTAGAGACTGGCTTGAAGGATGTAGGCTCTTCTAATAGCCAAGCTACATGCAGCAAGACTTCAAGCTCCAAGAACCTGGGAGGCAAGAGTAAGAGCGGAAAGATAAAGGTGGCTGGGACCAGCTCTAGATCTGGCGGTCCTAGCCGCAGCTTGGATGAAAGCAATCTCTGGTCGTGTGATCACTGCACCTTTGCCAACCCCAGGTCCAGCAACACATGCCAGATGTGCGAGCATCATCGGTAGACCATGTGGAACTTCCTCTGGATCCAAAAGCCATTTATCTGTAAAATTCTGATTCCCTTGGCCTGTTCCACTGGTCCGACTTGTTAGTAGAATCATGTTCCGTGATGCTGGCAAGAACGTAATGTCAGTCACCTCCTAGGTTTTGAGTGCTACAAGAAGTGGAATAAAAAAGAAAGGGAAAACAAAAGAAAAAGGAGAAGCAAAAAAAGCTGCCTCTTCATGTAGCGTTCCGTTTGTTGGTTAGACAAGTGAAACGGCAGTTCATTCGCTGTATATATATATATATATATTTATCTGTGTATGTGCTTCTCTTGCTTAATTTAATCAGATTCCAATATGGTATGTTGTTGCTATAATGCATCTCCCTCATATGACAGATCATGTCTAGGATTTTATTCTTGGTCTG
This sequence comes from Metroxylon sagu, assembly GCA_017589505.3. Lineage (NCBI taxonomy): Eukaryota > Viridiplantae > Streptophyta > Magnoliopsida > Arecales > Arecaceae > Metroxylon > Metroxylon sagu. The sequence continues at coordinate 1,116,034 of JACVBY030000539.1, forward strand.
AATTAAGGTATGAACCAGTATTTTAGTGGAATTTAGGTAAGTCCGATTCTAATGTGGATATAGCATGGATCAGTTATTGAGATGGTAATCTTTGTTGGCTGGTTCGCGGTCATAGTATTTGCAAGGGCACCGGCGACGAATTTCTTTTTGCATTTCTGTTGGTTGGTGGCTACTTTCGTTCTTTCTTTCTTTTCGTGGTGGAGGCAATGTTGGTTGCCTTCATTCGCCAACTATTTACCGATACATGGTAAACCGGTCGCTTTATTCTGCCACCTTGCTGGTGTACAGAATAATTTTAGAATCAATCAATAACTGGGGCAGGAAGGGTTTTATTGACAGAGTTGTAATATTTTATCCAAGAGGAAGTTAAATGTGGGAAACAAAATAGCGATTAGTGGTGGTTAGTTACTTAGAGGCCTCAGTTGATTCTGAAATTGGAACCGGGATATTCCCTCGAATAAAAAAAAATATTGAAACCGTGATGGAGCAAACTGCAGGCGGAGCTCCAGAGGGAATGCAGATGGGGACTCCGGCGGATGAAATTGAAGTTCTCAGCGTCAGCGTCATCAGATTCTCAGGCCTTTAACTTTGCACTACTGCTTTTTTTCCTACTTTGGGCTAGTTATAATCCATCTGGGCTTGGGATTGGCATTGGGTGCCTCAAATCCATTTACACAATAAGCCTCAAACTTTTAGAAACCATGTTACCTCTGGCTAAATAGAAATATTGGGTTCGGCTGCTATATTTTTTTTAGATTAAATTATAATTTTAACTCTTGAAGAATGTACCATTTTAATCCTTAAACTTTAAATCTTATTTATTATTATTATTATTATTATTTTTTTTTTTTCGGAGAAGATGCTGTTTAGTTCTATCCGGCAGGCAGAACACATGGCATATAAGGTAACGAAATCAAGTTAAAATTCATTACTAACCTATTAATCCAATATCTAATAACTTATTAAAAAAAAAATCTACTGTTATTTTTTTCCTCCCTTCCCCTTTCTCTATCCGTGCGCCCCCCCTTTCCCTCCCCAAAATCCGTGCGCCCCCTGATCCCCCGCTCGGTGCTGCCGCTTACCTTCAGGTCGTTGCCATCCACTTTCCGCCGCTTCCCGCCTCCCTTCACCCGACGCTCCCTGCTTTAAAAACGGCATCCAGGTCACAGGAAAGGTAGAAGAAGCCTTATATCGCTGCCGTCCACTTTCCGCCGCCTCCCTTCACCCGACGCTCCCTGCTTTAAAAACGGCATCCAGCTCACAGGAAAGGTAGAAGAAGCCTTATATCGCTACCGTCCACTTTCCGCCTGCCTTATATCTCAACAAGCTGGGCCACACCAAGCTCCACTGTAGACATCAGCGGGACAAGTGTGGCAAGGACTAGAGAGATCGAATACCATCCTAAGAACGAACGAATGCTTCCGCATCTACTGCGCCTATTCCTCTCCCTCTATCGTAATATTCGTAAAAAACTAGCTCCCAATCAATGCAAAGGTTTTAGGCCGTGCAAAGATCCCAGTTACTCACTGCACAACCACTAGAAGGCAGGTTTGATCTTTACAACGACGAGGGCCACAAGATCAAAAAAGCAAAGATCCATGTCCTCCTCAAATTCTCTGACATTACCTCCGATCCATGTTGGAACGCAGGAATCAGACTTCCACAGTTCTCTGACGTTCCCAACGCTTACTTCACTCAGAAGACTGGTTGCCAAAGTGACTCTCACCAGAACTCTCATCTTTCTAACAATTTCCGACCGGTGATCGATCTCTCTAATGGTGAGAGGTACCACCCTCCAAGACTATGGGAGGATCTCTACATTGCCATAACAGAAGCAAAACACTTTGTTCGCTGGCTGGTCGGTGAGTGTCAATATCAGACTCATTCGAGACCCAGCGCGAGAGAAGGGAGAGAGCAGCGGAGGAGGGAGAGAGGCAGGAGCGAGAGAAGGGAGAGAGAGCAGTGAAGGAGGGAGAGAGGCAGGAGACGGCGAGCCGGAGCAACGACGGGCGAAGGGAGAAAGCGGCGGGAGAAGGGAGGCGGGAAGCAACGGGGAGCGGACGGCGGCGATCATGGGGCGGCGACCAGGAGGCGAGCCGCGGCGCCGAACGGGGGACGGGGGGAGCACGGGTTGAGTGTAGGGGAGGGGGGAAAGAAACCGTGTGGATTTTTTTTTTAATGAATTATAGGATATTGAGTTAACGGGTTAGTAATGAATTTTAATTTGATTTCATCATCTTAGATGTCTTAGATGCCATACGTACTACCACATCATAGAGAACCAAATGACGTTTTCCTATTTAACGGAAGGTAAAGATTAAAAAAAAAAAAAAAAAAAAAAATTCAGATCACTTTTATAACTTTTTAAAGTTAAAAAAATAAAGTCAAATAAAATCAAAACTATAATTTAACTTTTTTTTTTAATTAATATATTTTTTATTTTTAAAACTTAGTAACAATCCCTTAAAAACTAGGTTTCAAATCCATTCATTCAAATCCACCATTTAATCCTTTCAAACCTTCTTTGACTTTTCAAAATTTATGGCATCACTTATACAAAGCAAGAGGCATGGTATCAAAAGCCAAAAATATTATTTACAGCTGAGGGGAAAAGATCATCACGCAAAAACAGTCCTGTAACTGGTCCTATTAAAACTTCAGCCATCTTTGTTAATCTCTAGTCTGCCTTTATATCTCTCCTTTGGGACTATTGGGGACACTGGAGGATCTTATCGAGGCTGCTTTGATGCTAGAAAGTGTTACTGGTGCAATACAAGCTTACAACAGAAATTTTCTGTTTTATGGGAATGTTGGCAGAAAGGCGATCTTCAGAAATCAGGCAGCTTCTTGACGCTAGAAATCCAAATCCCAAGAAGAAGGTGTAATAAGTTCCCTAAAGACCAGGTCTGATGAGAACATCCACGACCGTGCCTGTCTCATTTTTCCTCCCCATCTCTTGTGGATGGAAATTCCTGTCCATCAACCCTCATCGTTTTTACTGAAAAAAAGCCTTATCGTTGTAACAATAAATTTCAACATCCGACCAAATCAATGTATCCCAAATCTTACATATATCTTATTTTCACCATTATTTGATAGTGGAATATAAATTTCAATTTTCCTTCCACTCACCGTTGTAACCACTCTTTGATAACACTTGGGCACGGTGCGGAATATCTGACTAATTCAAGAAAAACGATTGAACGATCGTGTATCACATCGAGCAATGAATATTTATATTATAAAATTAGAGCTACTCTAACGATGCCTCCCTCTATCACACCCATCCACATGGAATACTTTGAAGCAGCAGTTCGTGAACGCATCAGCACTTCTCGGGTCCGGCGATGCCCTGAACCCCGGATACCATTCGGTTAATCACCAACTATTACTTCATAGGACACGTAATTTGGGCAGTGACAAGATGGATGCATCGATGGATCAATCTGGTATTTTAATTTGTCCCGACCCACATTGGCCCCAAAATGCTTTGGTTATGCGTCCAAGGATGAATCTGGAATCCTCGATTGGCCATTGGGGGTGGGTTAAAGCATTTTACTTATTTGTCTCGTGAATAAAATCAAAATAATATCACACAAGAGTTTTATTCAATATAACATCAGGAAATAATTTTATTTTACTTGCATAGCTTTATTCCGGTCAATAGATTCATTAGTGCTGTAAAATCTACTTTATTCAAGTTATTCGAGGGGTTTATTTGTCATGTGTTTTTTTTCAAAATAGTCTTCATCCATCCATTTCTGCTTATCAAACCAAACAATTTCTAAAATTAATCGAGCTTATCTCATATTAATAATGGACTAAAATTTCAAACTTGTTCTTGGAATAGCAAGATGGAGTACAATATAGAGCAATACAAATAACCAAGGGTCAGTTTGGTTGGAGGTCAAGAAAATTGGGGATCAGTTGGAGTAATCCAGGTCAGGTACTGGAGATTCTGGAATAAGAAGGGATAAGCGGGGATAGTGCCTTATTGCCAACTGAGTCAAATGTTGTTATTCTTTGCAACAAATTCCTGGTATGTGAGAGAGGATGTGAGAAATAATTGAGAGGGTGAACCTTGCCACAATGTTAAAAGATTTAATGACCATGCAAATGTTGTTGTCTGCAACCACAAGGTTGCGTCCATCAACGAATATATTTAAATTTGACAAAGTGCTAGCGAGTTTAGTGCGGAGAAGTAATTATGATGGTTTATCAATGCAATGCGACAAAAACGAACATGAGTGCAAGCATTACTTGCCATGAAATAACGAGGGGGAAGATTTTCTCCAAGAAAAAAATGTTTTGTGGCCGGGGGGGGGGGGGCGGGGGGGTGACTGGGCCAATGATTTAATGTTCTAACCAGTGAATTAATGATCTAATTACACAAACTATTAAAATATAATTAACATTAAAAAAATATGATCCATAATAGTAAATACAAATATTTTTCTATAAAATTTAACTATTTTGATGGTTTTAAAATTTAAATACTAAAAATTAAATTATTTAAATTATAATAGAATATAATAATCATATTAATACTTAAAATTAATTTTATTTTTTTAAAAAATACTTAGAATCCTCTAGATTGATTAGAGAATTAGAGTTAGAGGGGGGGGGTTGTAGAGGATTTAGTCCTACAAGATGAAAAACTTTAAAAAGTGCTATTGTTATTTAAATTAGGTTAAACTATAGATTATTACATTGTAGTTTAAGCATTATCAAATTACACTTAGATTGATTGAAATATTATGTTTAATTACTATGTGTTTTAAGTGCTTCTAAATTTAGCCTATGTGGTTTGACACATTATATTTAACTACTATATGTTTTAAATGCTATCAAATTGCACACACATGTGATTTAAAATATTACACTTAGCTATTCATATATTTTAAATCTATTTAAGCTTTACTTAATTCACCCAAACTTCTATGGGTGTACAATTTTATAGCGTTTAAAATATATCAATTAAGTGTAAGACATCAAATTATATGAATGCAATTTGATAGTATTCTAAATATATGATAGTTAAGTGTAATATTTTAAATTATATACATATAATTTAATAGTATTTAAATTACATAATAGTAGTTTTTATTTTATTTTTTAAATTATTTAAACCACATGATAGTCATTTTTATTTTATTTTTTAAATTATATTAGTTAACAAATAATTTTAAATGGCATGAGAAGAAAATTGGTGCGTTTTTTCCGTTTACAACGAATCAATAAAAAAATCTACCGTTCAGCCAATTTTTATTGGATTAAAAAATTCAGCTGCGTCGAAGCTTGATTCATCGGCATTATGGACTGATAGGCTGGTCTTGTCCAAATGTCATAACTTATATATATATATATATATATATATATATATATATATATATATATAATAAAAAGATCTTTT